>JAAAKG020143322.1:0-11392 GCA_010014905.2 Druon quercuslanigerum
AGAGCAACTCAAAAACTATCGAAAAGTGTGAAAACCTCGATTTCGATTTTTCAAGAGTAAGCCCCCTTTCTTCGGCGAACGTCACATATATTGACTAACACTGCAAAAGAAATTGTAGTTCTCTTGCTTGTTGTACGCGGTGCTTTGATCGATTTACGCTGCCACGAACTTAGCACCGAGTCAACGGTGCCTGGTTACAATAATTTACAAACGACAGGTAGGCTAAAAATATTTTATTTTCTAAAATGAGATATTTTCTGACAAGTTTATGAGGAAGATTTGTAAGGTGAATGAGAGGCGATAAATGGGGCATGAAGGGGACATGTAAGGGTAGAAAAGTCATGTCAAAACTGAAGGAACGAGATGAACAAGAGGCTCTAAAATTGGACGAAAATTTTAAAGAAATATTGTCAAAAGTTCGGCCTTACATTGTGAGTTTAACTTCCAAAGAAGATGCACAGTTTTGCAAAGTTTGGCTGGAAAAACTCAGTACGATTTCAACGCAAAGGAAACTTAGGAATGAATATTTGTTGGAATTGTATCGACAGCTAAATCTTGGTCGAATTAAAAATACATTTCGCAAACCACCACCGGATGGAATTTTAACTCCATTACCTGTTTGCTATCAGGTCGGAAATATTAGTTTATCATGCACCGAAGTTACAGATTCGGGCTCCGCTTCCTGTTTTCATGTGAAAAAAGCAAATGCAAGGAACGACTTTCGGAAATATTCAAAAAGCAAAGCATCTTTGCGAAGAAGAGATACTGATTCGACTGATGCTTCAATAAGTTTATTTGAGGACGATAAAGTGGATAAAAGTCAATTACAGTTGTACAAACAAAGAATAGAAGCATTGACTGTTATTGTGAAGGAATTGCAAATCCAGAATGAAAGGCTCAACAAAGAAATAGTTCAATGCCAAGAGAAATGTTCTGTTGAGACTCCTTCTTTAAAAGCTAATATTAGGCAGTTGAATTCTGAAATTGCTACTCTTAAAGAAAAGTGAGTTTTATTTATTATTTTGATTTGATGAAGCGGGGAAGACCACAAATATAAATTTAAGATACTAATCTATGTGAAATAATTAATTTAATTAATAGACTCGTGGAGGTTCAACAAATGAAAGAAGTTCTGGAAGAAAATCACAAGGAAATAGTTCAGCAATATAAAATTACAATGACGGATCAGTTTAATAAATTGAAATCTCGATTGCAAGAAGCGCAAAGCAAAAATATTGTGCTGGATGATAATATATTGTCAATCACTCAGAAGCTTGAAGAAGTCACTCGTGAAAAGGTTATTTATTAAGGAGTAATCCACAAATTACGGAAAACAATTCGGGTGATAAATTTATAACTAAATAGTTGAATTTTTACCTAAAAATGATATAGTTAAATTTTAAAGAAAAAAAATGTCTAACGTAATAGTTTCAACCAAAAAGAAATAATCTTCACCAAAAACTCGGATGGTTAAAAAAATTATTTTTTCAGTAAAAAAATTTCAATAAAATGGTTAGATTTTCTACAAACAAGAAACGAATTTTCAACTGAATCGTTAAATTTTCAGTTAAGAAAGATAATGAAAATTTTCAAATTAATTAAACTAAAAAACTAAAAAATACATTTTCGAACAGGAATGGAATATTCTACTTTCAGCCAAAGTTGCAAATCTTCAACAAAACAAAAAAAAAGTTTTTAACCAAAAAAGACTAACTTTCAACAGAATACATCAATTTTCAAATTAAAAAGAGAAATTTTCTACCAAAGAAATCATTTTGTAAACAAATGTACTATAGTAATAATAAATTATAAATTATATTAAATGTATTTTAAGCAAATCAGTTAAATTCTTAACTAAAAGAGATCAACAAATAAAATTTCAACAAATAACGGATTAGTTCAATTTTTATTTGAAAAAAATTAATTTTCTATTAATAAAGAAACATTTTTTTAAGAAAAATATTTTAATTTTTGAACAACAAAAATGAAGTTGAACTTTTACAAAAAAAGGCAAATTAAAAAAAAAATTACATGCATTTTTAACTAAAAAAGAGAAATTAAAAAAGGCAATTTCTAATAAAATATTTGAATTTCTAACCAAAAAAATTAATTTGCAACAGAAAGAGATTATTTTTAACAACAAAAAATTCTTGTTTAAAAAAAAATAGTTAAATTTCTGACCACTACCATAATATTGTAAACAACAAGATAAATTCTTAACAAAATACATTAATTTTTTAACAATTAGTTGATTTTTTAACTACAAGAGATAAATAATTAAATTTTCAAAAAATAACTGAATAGTTCAATTTTCAGTTAAAAAATTAATTTTCCACCAATAAAAAACGAATTTTCAATCTAGAATTCATTATTCCACTTTTTATTAAAAATGTATATTTTTTAGTTGAAAACTCAATTATTTGTTTGGATATTTAACTTTTTGTTAAAAATTCTTTTTTTTATCGAAAATAATTTTTTTAACTAAATATTCACCTTTGCTACTTATAAAATTCTCTATGACTGTTGTTACTAAAAGTCTTCAAAATTAATTAAAAATAATTTTTTTTATATTAAATACTTAATGTTGAATGTTAAATACTTAAAGTTAAAAACTTAAAATACGAATATTCTAAAAAGAAGTTAAATTTCAATAAAAACAATAAATTTCCAAAAATAAATTGCGTTTTCAAAAAAAAATGGTTAAATTTGTAGGTAAAAAAATGCTTGAGCATAACAAAAACGGTTTTTTAATTGAAATTATCAGTCTTAAATCAGAAAAATTAACCTTTAAGAAAGTTATAGTTCAACTTTTAACCAAGGAGTTAAATTTTCAACGAAAAATTTAATTTCTGATATTTGATATTCGATATCTGAAAAAAAGAAATAAAGTTTTGACTAAATGGTTGAATTTCAGAGCCGAAAATACGAATATGGTACAAAAATGTTTAATTTTCAACAAAATAATTACATTTTCAGTTAAAAAAGACAAATTTTTAACAAAATACTTGAATTTTCTTTTAAAACAGATTTTTTTAAATTCTTTTTTTTAAATAAATAGACGAATTTCAAACAAAATACATAAATTTTCAACCAAACGGTTAAATTTTCTAATAAATTGTTGATTTTTCGAGCCGGAAATACGAATTTTCTGCAAAAAAGTTAATTTTCAACAAAATACTTGAATTTTTAATATAAAATTTAATTTTTAATGAATCAGTTAAATTTTCAATTAAAAAAGTTTATTTTTTAAAATTAAAATCTTAATTAAAATGAAAAAATTTTCACCTTAAATTGAATTAAAACCAGTTCTTTTCATAAAAAAACTAATTTTCAATAAAATAATTGAATAGTCTACTAAAACAAATAAATGTTTAATCAATACAGTTACATTTTTAACAACAAAAATTTCTTTTCCAAACTATTATATATCAGAACTTAAGATACGAATATTCTAAAAAAAAGTTCAATTTTCAACTCATTTTCCGCAAATAAATTGAGTTTTCAAAAGAATGATTAAATTTTTTAGTTAAAAAAAATTTTTACCAAAACAAAAACGAATTATTAGTTAAAATTATCAATCTTGAATCAGAAAAGTTAATCTTTAAAAAAAATATAGTTCAACTTTTAACAGAGGAGTTGAATTTTCAACGAAAAATTTAATAGTTTATATAAAAAAAAAGTCATTTATTAAAAATTAAAAACATCTGGATTTAACCAACAAAAAAAATGTCAACAAAATATTTAGATCCTCTATTAAAAAAATAGAAATATATTTTCAATTAAATACTTAAATTTTCTACTAATTTGTTGAATTTTACAGCCAAAAATACGACTTTTGAATAAAACAGTTTCCCTTAAAATAAAATTTAGGATGAAAAGGTTAAAATAGTGGAAAAGGAGTGGTCGAAAAAATACGAAGCCACTCATAGAGATTACGAGTTACTCTTGCAAAATAAAGAAAAAGAACTTCAAATTAAAAATGAAATCATCAGTCAAAAGGAGGCAGAACTAGCTCAAAAGGACCACGTGAAAAGGGAAGAAATCGTATCCTTGATTGATCAGATCAAAGAGCTGGAGATCAAACTAAAAGCAAAAATTGAGGATGTAATTTATTTACAATTACTTTTGTTTATTTTATTTATACACTATTATTGTATACAATTACACTATTTACACCCTGCATATTCCGTAATTTTTTTGTTGACTTAAACCTTAAGTGTGTACGTGCGGTCTCATAGACCGCACGATGCTCTCCCCCCTCCCCTCCCTCTCGCCTATCTCGAAGCCGAGTTAGGTGAACTCATAGGCAGTCCGTGAGACCGCCCATCCATGTTCGCGTCCCAATTTTAAATTTATATTTTACTTTTTTTCAAGACATTTAAAACTCAAGATGTCAAGCATAAACAAATTTGAGTCCTGATTAAATACCATTCAAACAAAAAGTGACAAATTAGTATCGACGAATGGAAGTGCGGTCTGAGAGACCGCACGGCCATACTTCGATGCTAATTTCTCACTTTTTGCTCAAATGTCGAATAATCGGGCCGTAAAACTTTTCGTAGACAGCCAAGTTCCGTACTTTGGAGTACCCGAATCAAGTTAAGGTTTATTTGTGTGTGTTTTCTCGTAATTTTAATTATTTGAAAGAAATTAAAAGAGAAATGTGAAATTGTGACGCTACCGTGTACCTACAGTCTAGGGGGGAGGGACTTAAATATCAAAAGTATGGTGCGGCCTGTACGACCGCACGGCCACACTTTAAGTTTAGTAGTGCAGTCACTTAAAATAATATTTTCCCCCAATTCTGGAATGAGAGTATATTTTTTCTACAGGAGGAAAAATTGCAGGATATGTTAGTGAAGCAATATGCCCTGATGAAGGAAGAGTTTTCAAAAATGAGGGATGATATTGAATTCGCGTCTCAAAAACAGAACGAAGGTTTCATAAATAAGATCGAAGCACTGAAGAAGAATGTTTTGAAATTAGAGAAATCGAAGGAGAAACTTGCTTACGAATATGAGAAAAGAATTTCTCAAATTCTCAAGGTTTAGTGTTATATTTTTATATTTAAAAAATCCTATTTTATATGTTTATTATTAATAATTACATTAAATAAATTTTGATTAAACAGCATCTTATTCAGGGTTATTTAAACACATTCAGTTGAGTTTTCACATAAAAAATATAAATTTTAAACCAAAAATAGAATAGTGAAAAATTTTAGAAAAATAGTTTCTTTTTATCAGAAAAAATTTTTTTTAAACAAAAATAAAAGTATTAAATATTCAGTTAAATCAATCGATTTTCAACCACATTAAAACTGGATTTTCAACCAAATTATTGAATTGTAAACTCAAAAGACGAATTTACTAACAAAAAATATACAGTGTCATTAAATATATAAATTTCCAACTGAAAAACAAAAAAAATGTGTTTTCAGAAAAATTATTTAATTTTCAATTAAAAATATAAATTTTCAAGCAAAAATGAAATAGTTAAAGTGAATTTTCAACTAAAATGATATATCTTCAACTAAGAAATTTAATTTTTAACCAAATAGATGAATTTTCAACTAAAAAGTTAAATTCTCTATCTAAATAAAATACTTAAATTATTAGTCAGTAAAATAACTTTTAACCAAAGAAAGAAACGAATTTTTAACAAAATAGTTAAATTTGGAACGAAATTTATTCAATTTTTTGTTACAAATTGATCATTTTTAGTGTGAAAATTCAACTATTAAGTTAAAAATACTTTTTAAAAATATATAAACTAAAATTTAATTAATTATAAGAATAAATAAATAATTAATGGAAAACATGAATATTCAACAAAATACATAAATTTCTAACGAAGTACTAGCATTTTTAACTAAAAAAGGAGAATTTTCGACTTAAAATTAAATAGAGACATTTTTAATTAAGTTAAAAGAATTAACCAAAAGAAAAAAATTAATTTTCCACAAAATACTTTTTTCCCTTCCAAAATATGAATTTTAAATAAAATAATTCAATTTTCAACACACAAGATGCATTTTCTAGCAAAATAGATACAGTTTTATTAAAAATATAAATTTTCAACTAAAAAGAAACAAATTTTCAGCCAAAGAAATCAATTTTTTATCACAGTAATAAATTTTCAACCAAAATTATAAATTTTTGACGAAATAGTAGAATTTTTAACCCAAAAATTATATTTCTATATAAAAAACGAACTTATAAGTAATTTTTTTTTAACTATTGAAATGTTAAGTATTTAATCAAATTAAAAGTACTCTTATTAATAAAAAAGACGTATTTTGAAAATTTCAACTAAAAATAGAATAATTAAATTTTTAGTTAAGAAAAATTAATTTAAAATAAAATCAAAGTAAATAAGTTGTTAATAAATTCAACGAAGATTTTTTTCTAAGATTTTCTTTCTAAAAACTCCTCTTTTTTAGTTGATCTTTTTTTGGTTCGCAATTAATGTTTTTTTTTTTAAATTGTATTTTTTTATATTAAATTAATATTTTTGTTTAAAAATTCCTCCTTGTTATTGAAAATTCAAATTTTTGGTTCAGTATTCTTAAATTTTATTAAAAATTCGTTTTTTTTAAAGAAAAAAAATATTTTTGTTTTAAAATTCCTCCTTTTTATTGAAAATTCAACTTTTTGGTTTAGAATTCTTAAATTTTATTGAAAATTTGTCTTTTTTGGTAGTAAAAAAATCTTTTCCTTCAAAATTTATCTTTTTGGTTAAAAATTTAACAACCAGGTTTTAAAGTTAAACTCTTGTCTTAAAAACTAAAAAAATTTATTTCTCTTAAAAATTTAACTTTTTGGTTAATTTTTTTCAATTTGATTAAAAATTCGTTTTTTTGGAAGAAAAAAAATATTTTTGTTTAAAATTCCTCCTTTTTATTGAAAATTTAAGTTTTTGGTTCAGAATTCTTAAATTTTATTGAAACTTTGTCTTTTTTGGTAGTAAAATAATCTTTTTGTTTAAAAATTTATCTTTATGGTTAAAAATGTAACAACCAGGATTTAAATTTGAACTACTTTCTTAAAAATTAAAAAAATTTCTTTCCCTTAAAAATTCAACTTTCTGGTTAAATTTTTTGAATTTGATTACAAATTCGTCTTTTTTGGAAGAAAAATAATATTTTTGTTTAAAAATTCCTCATTTTTATTGAAAATTCAACTTTCTGGTTAAATTTTTTAAGTTTTATTAAAGGTTCCTCGTTTTTGGTAGTAAATTAATTATTTTTTTAGAAGTTCATGTTTTTTATTTTAAAATTCATCTTTTACTTTTTTTAGTTAATAAATTTAACAAAAAAATAGAAGGCTAAATTTCTATAAAAAAATTTACTTTTTTGATAAAAACAGGAACAGTTACATTTTCAGTTAAAAAAATTAATTCTAAATAAGAAAAAACTAATTTTCAACCAAGAAGATGAATTTTCAAACAATAACACAAATTTTCTAACAAAGTAAACGTATTTTTAATAAAGTACATGATATTTTGATCAAATATTTAATTTTTTAAAGGAATTTTCAACCAAAAAGAGGAATCAGTCGCCAAGAAGCTTAAATATTTTGTCACAAATTCGAATTTTCAATAAAATACAGGATTATAAAACCAAGTACATTAAATTTTCAACTTAAGAAGATAAATTTTGAGCCAAACATGTAGGAGTTAAATTTTCAATTAAAAAAATTATTTTTCAACTAGAAAATAAATTTTTAAGAAAATAATTAAATTTGGAACAAATTTTATTCAATTGTTTGTTACAAATTGATCATTTTTAGTTCGAAAATTCAACTATTAGGTTAAAAATACTTATGAAAGAAAAAATATAAACTAAAATTTAATTATCAATAAAAATAATTAATAATTAACGGAAAACATGAATTTTCAACAAAATACATGAATTATTTATTTCTAACGAATTGCTTGAATTTTTAAGTAAAACAAGAGAATTTTAGATTAAAAATTAAATAGATACATTTTCATTTAAGTTAAAATAATCAACCAAAAGAAAAAAATGAATCAATTTTTAACATAAATGGAATAGATACATTTTCAGTTAGAAAAAAATTTTAAAAAAAATCGAAAATTTTTTAATAAATTAATTACATTTACAATAAAAGTGATGAATTTTCAACTATTTTGAATTAATCTTTAAATAAAATAGTTGAATTTTTATCAAAAAGATGAATTTTCAACTAAAAAGTTATATTCTCTACTAGTTAGAAATCAAATTTTAATCAAAGTGATGAATTTGTAACTTTTATCTTGATTTTCAACGAACAAAATTTTTTCAAAGAAGAAAATTAATTTTCCAGATAAAAAAACAATTTTTCAACAAAAAAAAAAGAAGTTTTCACGAAATAGTTAAATTCTAAACTCAAAAAGGCAAACTTTAAACCAATTAGTTGGATTTTGAATTAAAAAAGATTAAATGTCAACCAAAAATTTTTTTTTAATTAAAAAAAACGAATCTTTTTGGATAAAGTTTTTAACAAATAATTTTATTATTCAAGTTTTTTTAAGTTTTAAACATTTTCAACCAATTTCATGAATTTTCAACTATTTTAAAATAATCTTTAACTAAATTTGTTAAAATTTAATCAAAAAGATGAATTTTGAACCTGATCAGTTTAATTTTCGACTAAAAAATGGATTTTTGAAATGGATTACATAAATTTTCAACGAAAAAGTTTTTTCAAACAAGAAGATTAATTTTCCACAGAAAAAAACGAATTTTCAAAAAAAAAAAAGAATTTTTCACGAAATAGTTAAATTCTAAACTCAAAAAGGCAAACTTTAAACCATATAGTGGGGGTTTGAATTAAAAAGAATAATTTTCAACAAAATTTTTTGTTTAAAAAAAGAATATTTTTTAATAAAGTAATTACACTTTCAATCGAAGTGATAAAATTTTTAACTATTTTGAATTAATATTAAACTAAAATAGTTGAATTTTATCAAAAAGATGAATTTTCAACATGATCAGTTAAATTTTTAACTAAAAAAATAAATTTACAAATAAAATTAGAAATTTTCAATTGGATTACTTAAATTTTTAACCATCAAAATTTTTTCAAACAAGAAGATTAATTTTCCACCGAAAAAAAATTTTAATTAAAAAAGGTTAATTTTCAACATCAAATTTTTTTAAAAATTAAAAAACGAATATTTTTGAATAAAGTAATTAGATTTTCTATCAAAGTGATGAATTTTCAACTATTCGAAATTAATCTTTGACTAAAATAGTTGAATTTTATTCAAAAAGATTAAATTTTAACCTGATCAGTTGAACTTTCAACTAAAAAAATAAATGTAAAAATAAAATTATAAATGTTCAATTGGGTTACTTCAAATTTTTAACGAACAAAATTTTTTTAAACAAGAAGATTAATTTAAAAAAAAAAATATTTTTGAAATAACGAATATTTATTATAAATTAATTGCATTCTCAATACAAATGATGAATTTTCAACTATTTTGAATTAATCTTGAACTAAAATAGTCAAATTTTAAATTCCGAAATTTTCCAGTAAAAATATTGCGTAGTTAATTAATTATTTTTGAAATAAATGAATTGCCAACAAAATATTAACATTTTTATTAAAAAAAATGAATTTTCATTTTTTTAATGTTAAGAAATTAGCTCGACGATTTATCTATTTGGTTAAAAATTTAATTATTTTCTCCATAACCTTTTTTTTGTAGAAAATACTGTTTTTTAATTAAAAATTTAATTTTAGCATTTTTTTTGTGAAGTGTTATTTTTTAGTTGAAAAATCATTTCTTTAATAAAAAATTAGCCTTTGTATTCAATAATTAATCTACCTAGTTAAAAATTCATATTTTTTGTTAAAAATCCATGCATTTTGTCAAAAATTCAACTATTTTGTTAAAAATTAATTTTTTTTTGGTAAATTATTAATCACTTTTAATAGAAAATTCGCTTTCATCGTTGGAAATTAATTTTATTTAACGAAAAATTTAATTTATCCTATTTTTCACTTTTATTTTATTTTTTCATTTTTTGTTGAAAAATCAACTATCTTGAAAGTTGAACTTCTTTATTTTCAGTTAATTTTTTTGATTAAAGTCTCATCGCTTGGTTTAAACTTTTAATATATTTATGATTTTTTTTTCTATTTTGTACATTTTTTTTAAAGTACTTTTTTTTTGTCGAAAAATATTTTTTTACCTGAAAATTTAATTATCCCATTATTGATTGAAAATTTATCTTTATGATTGAAGATTCGAATATTTCGAAAAATTTCGAAAATTAATTTTCTTTAATTAAAAATATTATTGATTCTATTTTTAATAAAAAATTTATCATTTTTAGTTGAAAATTCAACTATTTTATTTTTCATTGGGAATTTTTAAATATTTTTAAGTGTGCTTTTTTGGAATTTGTAGAGTTTTTATTTATTTCGTTAAAAGTACGTATTTTTGTTTAAAAATAATTTTTTTTACTGAAAATTAAACTTTTCCTTTTTAATCGAAAATTCATATTTTTATTTAAAGACTAAACTATTTTGTTCAAAAATGCCTCATTTTGCTGAAAATTCGCCCTTCTCTTTGAACATTTTTTCATATTTGTTAAAAATTAATTTTTGAAACTTAAAATTTAACTTATTCTATTTTTAAATAAAAAATGTGTCCTTTTTGTATAATATTTTACTATTTAATTGAAAAGTCGTTTTTTTTTTAATTTGTATTTTTTGGAAAAAAAATTAACTTTAATGATAAAAAACTCAAAAGTTTGGTTGAAACTAAATGCATTTTATTGAAAATTCAAAAATGATGTTAAAAAGTATTTTTTTGTAGAAATTTTGGCTTTCAGGGTTAAAAATTTACCGGTTTTGTTGAAAATAAACATGCTGGTTTAAAATTTATATTTAGTGCTTCAAATTTAACTATATTGTTGAAATTTTTGTTGTTTTTGTGGACATTTTATTTGATTGGTTGAAAATATATTTTTTTTGGTTAAAAATAAATTTTTCAAGTTAAAATGTAATTATTCCGTTTTTTATTCCTAAATTAATTTTATTGGTTGAAGATTTAACTATTTTGTTCAAAGTTTAACTACTTGGGGTTAAAAATTTATTTTTTAGGATAATAATTCAATGCTTAGTTAAAAATTGCCTAAACAAATTGTTTAAATATTTTAGTATAAATTTTTTTAGATCTTGTAAAATTTTTATTCAATTAATTTAAGGTTTCTTTTTTTGTCGAAAAATAATTTTTTAAGGGAATTCGTATTTTTTTATGGAAAATTCCAACTAAAATATTGAAAGTTTAACTAATTTTGAAAAATTCATTTTTTTTGTTAACAATTTATTGCTTAGTTAAAAATTTAAATACTTCAATTAGTTTTTCTTATAAT
>JAAAKG020143323.1:0-11391 GCA_010014905.2 Druon quercuslanigerum
GAATTTTAACACGTATCTCCGAAGAGAAAAAATACTTTTTTGTTAATTTGATCTAGAATCATCAATATTACATGTATTCCAGTTAAAACTAAACATTTTGGTTTACAGCCATCAAAAGCGATTGAAGAATTACTTTTTAAATATTAACCCATAAGTCATCTCTAATTATAATGTGTTTGCCGCTTCTTAAAAAACAAATTGTTTCTAATGCATAAAGCTGAACTTCTTCAACTTTTCATTTAGAGCAAGGCAGTAATAATTTAAATTTAACAGAAATAATTATTTAAACCATTGTTCTTTTTTAAAACTTTATTTCATCCACTTTTTAAATAGAGTGACGTAGTTCTCGATGCAAGTGCAGGGTTATTTTTATTTTAACAATTTTTTTTATCAATACTTTCTCTTAGAGTAATGCTGATAAGCACCATATAGAAAATTTGAAGAATGTTTCAAATATATTTTTTTATTCCAGAAAAATATATTCACAAAAAAGAAAAAGATTCTCTGAAAAATGATACTCTCTGAGGTTTATTTATTATTTGTTTATAATTAAAACCCAAATCAAAGTTAACAATTTCAGTAAATATATATAAACGCAGCTTTTTCTGAAAATTCTTTTCGTTCACTTTTTACGTAGTAGAATAATATGTAATGCGGGTAAACAAACATAAAGTTTTAAATTATTATTTATAAATATCTTCTCTTGGATAATTGCTAAAGACATGCGTTTTTTCCTGATATTATTAACTTTGCTTTGGGGTTTTAATAATGAACGAATAATAAATAAACGTCAGAGGGTATGGAACATTGTAGAATTACTATAAGAAAAAATAGTTATAGAAAACAATAAAAAAAAAATGATGTTTGTTAACTTGCATTAATTATTCACATCAATTCCGTTTTCCTTAATTAACTAAAAACGAAACAACCTTCGAATTTGGTTACCATACAAGAAAGGTGCACATTAAAATTCTCTATATTAATTATCGTCACTCAAATTTGAACAATTGGACCAATTTTCTCCGCGGAGAATAATTCTCCTCGTGTTCGAGCGCTAAGGTGTAAGGCCGTACCGAAGGTCTTGCGGGCCCTTGTGCAAAATTATGACGGGGGCCCTTTTTTCTAAAAAGAAACATAGGATAATAGAATACAGAGCCAGAGTCGGGGGCCCTTGTGCACCGCACCGCTTACACCAGCCTGGGTACAGCCCTGATAAGGTGGTTATTGCAGCCGACCCTTTAATTACAAACATTTCTTGAAAATACACATTTGGCGGGCCTGTCCTCGTATAGGTAATACAGCTGCAGCGTGCCGCTCAGACCTTGACAACAGCGTTATTTGAGACCCAAACTATTGGGTATCTCAAATTTATTGTAGGAATATCAATGCAAAAGTGCAGTGAATATCAATTCATTGTAATCAAAAATTTTGTACTACGGTTCAAAGATCAGATTACTGTCATGTATAATCACAGGACGAAGTATATCTGAGAAAGTCACCTATATAAAACGTTACTACATAAAAAGCATACTGTATACTGTATTACAGAATCTAATATCAAATTAATCTATTTTCAAATCATAAGGGGCTAGTACCCTCATAGTACACTTCCAGAAAAACCTGGTATTTTCTTAGGACTTGGTCCAAGTGGGCGGGAGAAAAATCTAGGCATGTCCTAGGTCTAGATCTATATTTAAACCTAGTTTAAAACGTAGGTTCATGTCCGCCGCGATTTATTTGTTTTGAATCAAACTAAATTAATGGGTGAGACTTCGATTTTAAGTGTTATTTACTTATTTTCCTAAGGTCGAAAACGTTATTTAACATTTCGGATGGCAAAAAAGGTATAGCAGTTGGCACCATCTAAAAGTAAGTCGTGAACTAAAATGTAATTATGAGTTGGTGCTCGTATGTGTTTATCTTATTTGAATGTGTGTGCGAATTAAAAGTACAGAAAATAAATGAATTAATTTAAAATTATAAAAATGATGATTTGATATGTGCGAGAAATGAAACGATATTATAATTAACATTTTCTTGAAATGAGTGAATACAGCTAATCAGAAATAAAGTTTTTGTTTCACTACACGTGACTACACGACTTGAGACACTGACTTTTGTTGAAGATTTCATAACCTCACAAAACATTAGAATAGCGGGCGTGAAAATATTTAAACAAAATTTTACCACCACTCCTGACTCTACAGTAGAGCCATCTAAAAGTAGGTGGATAACTACAAAAGTATAAGTGGTCAAAGCCTTCCATGCGAGTCGACCCAGCCTGCCAATTAATGTGGTGTTTTAAGTTAAAGAATTCTTATATCCTTGGCAATTAATCTCAGTTGCGAGAAAGGGTAGCACTAGCGCTGCACGCCGCGCCGACCAAATGCGAAACTAATACTCCGAATGGGCGTGCGCTCCTGAAGGGACATTAGTTGCGGGAAATTTAAATTAGTATCCCACGCAATATAAAGATGACATCATTTACAGCTTCCAAATCTAATTGAACTTAAAAAAGTGGAAATTATCACCACATACCTTTGTTCAAAAATATTTATGCAGTGATTAGGGGAATATTTTATGCACTCTAACAATTATTAAAAGATAGACAGTAATGGTCAATTATAGCAATACGCGCATAATTTAATGATTGTATTAATTCCATTGCATCTAAGCAGGATGGCATATATCAGGCTTTGATTTAATTTCAATACTTGTTTTGAACATTTTATTTGCAACTTTTGTGTCCAGGATAATTTTTTTCATACAATAGAGTTTTCTATTTTTCCTCGAAAACAATGATAGATACGAAAAAAGTTATGATGCAAGTTTGCACGTCTAAAAAAGTTCTAAAATCTCTCTTGTTATTTTGGGGTATCTTTCATCGTGTATGCCAATTATTTAAAAATTGCATTTTTAGGGGGGGGGGATTATACTGAACTCAAAAATCATTTAGCTGGCATGATTCTAAAAATATCCTTTTTTTATTAGCGGAAACTTTTCAAAAATATTTGGAAGAATAAAAATATGAGATTTTTACAACAACAAAAATATTCACATCTTCAAATAAGAGACATTTCTTCTAGAACTTTTTTAGGCGTGCAAACTCTTTTCTTAATATTTTTGCCTATCTGTCGTTCTTTCGGAGAAAAAGTATAAAATTCGATTGTAAGAAAAAAAAATCTTCTGAAAACAAAAGTTATATAATGTTACTTTTTTCAGAAAAACCGCTGCCATTTTGTTAACTTTCAACCTTTTTTTCAATTTTCTGGCTGATTACGAAAGAAGTCGATAAAGACTAATAAAATTAAGAGGAGAAACGTTTATTTTATCCTATCTATCAAGAAGAGAAACTCTTTAATTTGTTCTAAAGGTATAGAGGTTTAAAGAAAAAAATCGGGAGTTTTGAAAAACATAGCCCAAAATTCAAATACGCATAACATTTAGAAATTTTCGTGCAAATCGAATAAATACTTATCACCTAATTTTTTCTAAAAAACGAAATATTTGGTCCCCGACAGATTATGCGATTTTAAGTGTAGAATCCTGTCTGATTTGAAATGGATTCGGTCCTTGAACATGATATATGTTGTCCTGCTCAGATACAATGGAATTAATACAATTATTAAATTATGTTCTTATTGCTATAATTTATCATTACTTTCTATCTTTCAATAATTGTTTAAGTCAATAAATATTTTCTGATAATTGCGTAAATATTTGTAAACAAAGGTATGTGCTGATAATTTCCACTTTTTACGTTCAATTAGATTTGGAAGCTATAAATGATATCATTTTTATATTAACTGGGATGCTAATTTAAATTTTCCGCTCTTAACGCCCCTACAGGCGCGAAGGCCCATTTGGAGAATTAGTTTCGCATTTGGCTGGCGTAACGCGTAGCGCGACTGTTATCCTTTCTCTCTACTGAGATTAATCGCCAAGGATATAAGAATACTTCAACTTAAAATCCCACATTAATTGGCTGGGCGGCCGCGGCCTGCCAACTGCTATACCAGTTTTAGATGTCAGAAAAGTTTATTAACGTTTTCGGACTTAACAAAATAAATACATCTTGTCTCCTTAGGATTTATTAAAAAAAACTTATTCTTTACTTTTATTTCAAAATTTAATTTGTTTAAAAACATAAATTTTTAAATTAGTACCAGCTAAATCTCTACCGCTTTTAAGTACTAGGTTAAGTAATAGGTCTAAGCCTAGAGCAGACCTGGATTGTTCTCCTGGCCACTTGAACCAAGTCCTAAGAAAACACCAGGTTTTTTCGGGAAGTGTGCTATGTAGGGTATGTATTTCCAAAAATTAAATCATACAAGCCCCAGCGATCAACTTGATAGATTAGTAGCCTTACATAATATTTGATAATATTAGAGTGATAGACAGTTCGTATATACAATTTTCAAAAATTCTTTAAAATTCCATTATAAAGGCAGGCCCGCCAAATGTGCATTTTTAAGAAATGTTTGGAATTACAAATGCCGTAATTCATATTTTTATTACCGTTGAAAATATTTTCTTCATTGTGGGTCTATTAATAAAAATATATTTTATTTACTAATAGAGTTTGGCGAATTTTAGTGATCTCACAAAATTCTCTTGTGAAATTTTATGACACCTTTCTGTTACGAGCGAATTCCACCGGTTAAATTGTATTTAATGTGACCTGAAAACAATATTTGAAGCCACATTGCATATATCGCAATACGAGAATGTGCTTCGCTCGCAACTTGAGAGCTTATGCTTACGCAGCATTCCAAGCTCCCGAGAACTAGAACGGCGAGCTGGCTTATGAAAGCAAAATGGAGCAATGACCCCCGAGAATGATTTTTATAACATTTTTAAACTCATTCCCAATTAAATTAATCTTCCCTTAAAAAAGAAAAGATTCCTCTTTTCAGAAGCCACTCAATGATGTGAAGGTGACTTCTGAACATTCTATACATTCTAAAATCCTAAAACGTAAGAGAATGAAAACTGTGTAAGAAAACCCAAAAAAAGGAGAGGCATGGTACTCGCGGTAGCATGTGCTTATACACACACACACACACACACACACACGCGCGCGCGCGCGCGCGCGCGAGACATTTGCCCGTTGCCTTCAAAAGAAACATCGTTTGTCGCATAGCCTGTATGTAGCCACACTACAGCAACGGCTACATGTATGCTACGCCTGACCCATCTCCCTCGCTTCTCGCCCTTCTTTCAGTTTAGGAGATGCCTCCCCCCCCACGTGTATCTTGACCTGATTTCGGGTTTTGTTTTTGTTTGTCTTTTCTTTTATTATTGTTTTTCCTCTCTTAATTTTACTAGGCAGCAATCAAAGATGTCTAATGAAAATGATAAGGAATTGTAAAAGAAATCACAATTCAACCGTACATGACAAACTGATGGTGGCAGCGGTGGGGTCTATCCTTGCTGTTGTCCCAACTCAGCAGCGCTACTAGTAACTTTTGTTACTAGGCGGCCAAAACCAATATTTTTTGTCAATTTTATTTCTGAATTTTACGTGTGTCTCGTCATTCTCAATTATAGCAACTATGCAAGTGATAAATTGAGCTTTTGAAAGAATGCTTCCAAGTTAAATCAAAAACCCATGCGTTAATTTGCTAGGGGACCTCGCATTGAATTGCTCGGTATTTTTGATTTGGCCATATATTGGCTTTTGGTTCAAGAATTATTCCTATGTAAACAGTCATCATTCTAAAATTATGACACGGCTTAAGAATGTCTAATCTTCAGGGTTACAATAGATTCAAAAACAAACAAGGTTAGCGATCGGGAAATAACCTCCGACGAAAATTAGGATAGAATTCCGTTCTCGCAAAAACTGAAGTTCGAGTACCTGACCCACAAACGGTTTTTTTTGTAACCCCTAAGACCCGAAAGAAAATTCTTGAGATTCACGAACTTGAGAGCCAAAAATTTGGTAGTCATAACGAATTTTTGTCCTTCTTCGAAGGACTCTTGAACCAGACTGAAGCCCGAATCGAACTTTCGAAGTACGCTCAACCCCGGACGTCCGAGAACTACTGAGAATTTGGCAGAAATCTGTTTTCGCCTTCCTTTCCTTTTCTTTGTTTTTTGCGTTTTGTTAATATTATGAAAATTCTTTCATAAGTTTCAAAAAGAATATAAAAGAAAAAAAATAAATGCTATCAAACTGTGGCTCACTTTGTTAAGGGGGAATGGTCCCGAAAATTCTGAATTGAAAATAACATTCTATTCCGACTCGGTAAACCTTAGGCTCCATGATAGTGGTACCGTAAAGTCCGAATCGAAAGCAATTTCTTTTCTGACTTGGTAAGCCTCCAGTTCCATGAGTGTATGTGCAGACTTAGGCTCCGATGCTCATGCTGAAGAGGAGACGCACCACTATTTCTTTCGCTGATGACCTCATAAATGAAAAAAGGGGTTCAGGTTAGGGTTATTTGATATCGGCCTGGATCTTTCGAGGTTTCCGATTCTATGATTTAGAACACGGATAACACCAATTGACTGACCCTACATGGGTTGAATATCATAGGAATTAGAGTTTAAATTTTTAACAATCCTCATGAATCCTCTAGAGAGTGGGTCCTCCTCACCATCCCTTCGCAAGAGAGGAAGAAGGACTAGGGGAAAGCGCCAGTACGCTGCCGAAGCTCGTAGGGCGGTCATATACCGTAATCTCGTCTTCCCAGAAAAAAAGTAATTCCCGTATGCGTGATCCGGCCAACCGTCCGTCTAGTTAACCCAGCACCTGCAGCTGCCACCGCGAATCCAATTAGACCTATCGTGACTATCGATTAGGAATTAGAAGAGTTGTGGTACACACTAATCGTCCCTTGAGAATTTTTCTATTGTAATCGCAGGTCGGTTATTAAAATTCGGCCCACTTGCCGACAAAATAAAAATTTCGGTGTGGTGATTCTACGCCTCCCCTGTTCTGGAAAAAAACCAACAGATGCCTCCGTTTGTGACAGAATTCGTGCAACATAATCATGGGGCCTGTATCGGATATTGCGCTAGACGCGTTCATAAAAGGGCTTCCAGATGAGATGTCTACCTTCGTAGACACTAGAAATCCCAAAAACCTAGACGAGGCCCTTGATGATGCCCTGCATATCGAAGAAAGGCAGAAGCAGCTGGAGAGAACCAAGAGCCATCTTTCGGCATATCCTATCTCCCGACCAAGGGAAGACGCCCATGATCGACCCCGCTCGCCTAGCCCCTATTCTAGGAAATTAGAGAGAAAGGAGAAGGGCACGGTCCATGATTCAGAAAAAACTGACTTAAGCAGGACCAAGGATTCGAGGAATCATTCAACCCCTGCTCCTGTTAAGCACCAAACACCTTACGTTCATTATCCCCCTCAATACCCTTACCCCTATCAATGGTACCTGAGCCAGCCCGCCTTGGCAAAAGTACGGAAGGGCAACTGAGAGTGTGACATCCCCAAGATCCAGCTCACCAGGACCATCGGGAACTTTAAACTGACCGCAGACTCCTCGCTCGGACGCGGAAGGGAGTCAGTCCACATTTCAGCGCCCCCAAAAGCATGTGCACTTCCCAGAGCACACCATCGGGTCTTAAGAGCAGGAACCGAAGCAGAAAGCTCTCCGGTCATCTCCCTCACAGCACCAGAGCTGAAATACTCAAGGTCTAGGTTCTTAGTAGACCTTAGATCAGATGCAAATATAATAAAAATTAAAGGGTTAATTCCTGAATTAACGTATAAGCCACAAGAAGCCGTCCTATTAACAAGGATACATTCGGAATCGATAGCAACCATTGGAACAACCAAACTTACACTATTTAATGTCCCAGTGGAATTCCACATCGTGAGAAATGATTTTTCGGTGTCACCTGACGGAATCATAGGTAGGCCCTATTTACGACAGGAACAAGCCCAGATATCCTTCAGGCACAATACTCTTGTCACGATTTCCGACCCCGTTAACCCAATTCCATTTATTGACAAGGAGTCCTGCTCAGCCCGGACACTACTGAAATCTGAAATTAAACCCTTCGCTAGGATTTTAAAAATCAAAGCCAGGACTAGGCAACCAATTGCCATAAGTGTCCTCAACCCAGAAGTAAAGGAAGGATATTTGCTCAGGATAGAAACCCCTAATGGAGTGTATCTGGGCGAAGCAGCCGTCTCTTCTAAAGAAGGAGTCAGCCATGTACTCGCCATTAACACTCGAGAGGAGGATGTGGAAGTAGAAGTACCGACCCAACAGATTCTACCGTATGATTTCACCGATCCTCGTGATAAAGAGTCCACTAACTCTGAATCCGAGTATTTGATTAAGGATCTACGAAAGGAAATGGGAACTTTCTACACTGACCGAGTCGAGAAGATTAAGAGCAGCCTGCGCCTCTCTGGACTCACCTCAGGAGAAAGAGACTACGTCCATAGTTGGGTAAAAGACTTAGTCGATATCTTTCACATAAATGGTGAAAAGCTCTCGGCCACTAACGTATTTCAACACCGAATTCCCACCACCAGCGATGACATCATTGCAAGAAAACAATACCGGTACCCTGAAGAGGCATCTGATCAAGTAGCTGTCCAGATACAAAAGTAGCTTGATAGTGGGATAATAGGACCCTCTCAATCTCCCTACAACTTTCCTCTCTGGATCGTCCCTAAGAAATTAGATGGCTTCGGCGAGAGAAAATGGAGAATGGTGATCGATTTTCGTGCCCTTAACGAGAAGGTCATAGGGGATGCATATCCTTTGCCTAACATCACTGACATGCTAGACCATCTAGGAGAAGCCCAATACTTCTCTGTCCTCGACTTGGCCAGTGGCTTCCATCAAGTCGAAACCCACCCAGATGACAGGATTAAAACAGCGTTCTCTACTCCTCGAGGACTCTTCGAATACTTGCGTATGCCAATGGGGATCAAAAATGCCCCCGCTACCTTTCAGCGACTGATGGACACCATATTGAAAGGACTACATGGTACTGAGGTCTCGTTTACTTATACGACATCGTGGTCCACTCTAAAGACTTAGAGGAACACGATCTACAAATCAGAAGACTACTGTATCGCCTCAGGGCAGCAAACCTTAAGCTCCAACCCGATAAGTGCGAATTCCTACAAAAGGAAGTAGCATACCTGGGTCACATCATCAGCTACGAGGGATTGAAGCCAAACCCAGATAAGATACAAGCCATAAAAAACTTTCCTTGTCCAAAGAACGTACGCAATATTCGTCAATTTCTCGGGTTATCAGGGTACTATCGAAGATTTATACAAGATTATGCAAAGATTGCCAAGCCCCTAACTGATCTCTTGAAAAAGGACACTAAGTGGAAATGGGCCTACGAACAGGAAGAGAGCTTTCGTAATTCCATACCATACCCTAACTTTAAAAAGACCTTCAAACTGATTACGGACGCCTCTAAACATGTTGTCGGAGCTATCCTCACCCAAGAGGAAGAGGGGCTAGACATGCCTGTAGCTTACTTTTACAAGGCCACGAACAGCTGCCAAAAAAGTTACCCCGAAGAAGAGCAAGAATGCTTAGCCATTGTCCAAGCTCTTGAAAATTTCCGACCGTACCTATATGGCCGAGAGTTCATACTTGCTTGTGACCACGAACCAGTTCACTGGATGAACTATATCAACAATCCTGGGGCCAGGTTGTTACACTAGCGACCTAAGTTCCGAAACTACCAATACAGGTTTGAATACAAGCTAGGAAAACTGAACAAGGCAGTAGAAGCTCTCTCAAGCAACCCTCACGACGACCCATTCGTGAAATCAGAAGAGTTTGAAGAAGTCCGAAATTCAAGCGAAGCAACAAGGTCTCTCTCACCCTCTCAGCTACCCAACTCCCCCATGAACCCCCAAATACTAGTTCTAACCCGAGCAGGAGCCTCTAAAGGGGGTCCTGATAAGAAAAAGCCTACTCCAGGTACTTCTTCTAGTGGCACTCGCGTCCAAACTCGGAAAGAGGTGCCTACAGTACCAGGGAAACAAGGCCTATGATACCTAGTACAGCTTACTTTAAACCTATGAAAAGAGAGGAGGCTGCTTCCTTACCATCAATCGAGCCACCTGCACCAATCCTTAAAAAGCGTGGAAGACCAAAGAAGGTACTGGCACCAGTAACCGAATCTGACACTGCCAAGGCGCCCTTGGGAAAAGCTCCAGTACAGGAAATGGAGGAAAGCTCAATAGGCAAGCGGTTGACAAGGAGGAGAAACAGGCCACCAGTTGTGAGGCACGAATCCTCAGCCGAGTCATCCTCAGACGACGAATGTTTTGACTCCTCGGACACGCCCGTATTCCGGAAATCTCACAGCGTGCTACCCGGCTTAGGACCTTCAACCGTCACTAGAGGTAAAAATCCGACTCCCAGGAGCGCTCCTCCCGGAATTAAAACCCCAAATCCATGGTTCCCGCCACTGCAAGATACCTTCGCAGACCTATACATCGATGGAACATGCAGCTATCATGGGAGCGAAGAGCCGAAGGCGGGGATAGGTGTGTGGTTTGGCCCAAACAACCCTCTAAACATCTCACAGCGCAGCCAAGGTCGACAGGCCAATAATGCAGCTGAGATAGAAGCAGCCACTGTAGAAGCCCAGAGGGCCTACGAGGCTGGTATAAAAAAACTCAGAATAAAAACTGATTCAAAATTTCTCGTCAGTAGTGCTACCGAATGGATTCCTAAATGGGAAGCGAATGACTGGAAGACCTACGAGAATAAACCTGTGAAAAATCGCCTGGAATTCGAAAAGTTGAAAACCGCTCTAGAACCCTTGGAGGTAATTTGGGAGCATATTCCAGGACACCAAGGAATTTTTGGTAACGAAATGGCCGACAAATTGGCCAGGAAAAGCATTGAGGGACCTCCGACTACTAAGGAAGCTGAACAGGCCCTACCCCCGGATTCCGCAGTGGTTAAAGGATATCCCACTATTACTAGTAGCGAAAACGATAATGACGACACACTGGATAACCCATTGCCATTGCCCAGGTCAAGTTTGAAGGAAGATCTCCAGAAATCATTTGCACGATTCGATACCCATGCATCGCTGAGTTGGAACCACGAAGGGCTTCAGAAGAAGGCAATCAGATTCCATGTACCTATGTCTCTGAAGGGGAACCAATAAGCAATCCGACAGGAAAAGAAAACGATCCCTTCTTCCCCTTGGGTTGTTTTTCTTTGGGGTTTTCTTATCTGCCCGTTAAGAAATGTTAATTATTGACAAGGAAAACGGGAAATCATGTGCCAACGAGCCCACCCCTATATATATATCTCTTCACCTCTATATATGAAAAAAAGGTAGAGTTTTCTGTAAAAATCTGAAAAGCATATAAAGAAAAACGGAGTCATTGCTCTGGCAGTCATAAGCCACCCTAATTTCGAG
>JAAAKG020143324.1:0-33518 GCA_010014905.2 Druon quercuslanigerum
TGAGCACGAGTTGAAGTGAAAAACGGATTAAAATCAAGTTTTTCAAAAAAGTCAGTTTTTTGTTTTTATTTCGAAAATTAAAAAAGTTACAACTTTTTGTCTAGAGGAATAAAGATGCACAATAAAATTTCACATCCAGATATGTTCTTCAAAAATTTTTAATCTAAAATTTGTTTTGAAGCCTCCAGGGCACTATCACTTCGCACGAGAAAATTCTGTACGTCCTTATACGATCCGGCCCCTCAATTTAAGAAATACGTGATTTCTCCTGCTTATTTCTTTTCCTATTTCGAAAATGTAATAATCTGAATAGAATGGCTCAGCATCAATCACAAATAAGTTCAATGTTCGGAAAATTGGATGGCACCATTCTAACAGTAAATTTCCAAATTTGTGCCACTATTTACACCATTTTTTATCTCTGAAGTGAGTCTGAGGCGTGTAGTGGCTACAAGTAGGTTCTATTAAACACTTCGACAAATCATTTGAAAGGTAGTGTGGTCTCTCTTATTTTCCTCTTTTTCGTCCTGGCACCCCTCTCGTGGACTCACTCCTTCCACCCCCCCCCCCCACCCCCTCTCACTCTTTAGACCCATTTCCTCACATCGCTATATTCTACCTCGATTTTATTTATACACCAGTCTTGATTACAATTGATTTTAGTTTCAGCGTGCCTGCTCAACTGGCCTTGTTCATCTCTCTCATTCTCTTTCCCTCCAGAAGCCTAGGTGGTTTCGTGCACCCCTAGCAGGACTGTATTCGATTTCACCCCTGTGCATCAGGGTGCAGATTCTGGTTCCATGTCAGTTAAATGAATACAAATAGTGATTTTATTTATGGTACCAACTCACGAGCGTCTCCTGTTTGCAACAAATAGGCGACTTTTTGTTAAAATCTTCTATCAGAGAGTTTTCCTTTTCTGAGATTTTCAGTTTTTCAGCAACGTTGGTAACTGATTTGATAAGAGGGTATGGTATCGGATTATCAGACCAACTGTAATACCCTTCTTCATCTTACATTTGAAAAATCTCTTACGAAATCCTCCTTTTTACAAATTTTGAAATAAATAAATAAATAACAAATAAATTTAATTAAAAAAATTGTATTTTATAGCTTGTTTGTGATTTAAAAATTTGAATATCTAATAACTGGCAAATTAATTCGTGTATTTCTGAAAAAGGATTCTTCTTTCGATCTCTCTAGTAGCTTAAGGGAAAAGCACACGACCGGCAATCGAAAGTTCTGGGGTTCGATTCCCAGCGCAGCGAAGGAGATCTTTTTCAGAAAAAAATTTAATTTTAAAAATTTATAATTCATAACTGTTATACTCTGATGATTATACAGATTCCCTGAATATTAAACAGAAAATAAAGAAATTAGAGAATAAGAAGCCTTAAAAGAGATTCTTTTTGATGATACCAGTTTTAAAAATATCCTAAAAGATTTAGTTGCTGATTTTATAGATATGAAACCCTAAAGATAAATCAATTTTGTATTTCAAAATGAAGAACATCCTTATAGAGGTTTCACATGCCAAAATGCTCTAAAAGTAGGGGATATAAGGAAATTTTTCACGAAAATATGATGATAAATTCTTACAAATATACTTAACGTGGGATAGTATATTAAATTCTATTCAAACTCTTAAGTTTCTAATATTCCAAGTAAAAATACTGCATTCTGAACAAAATAGATGAATAATAAACGTAAAAGATGAATTTTTATCTAAAATTATACTTCTGCAATAAAAAGAAATTAATTTTTAGTCATTTTTCTTAACAAAAAACTTGATAGTCGATATTTCGAAAAAAGAAGCCTTTAATTTTAAATAAAACCCATTTAAATGCATCCTAAAAACTGAAATTTTCAAAAAAATAGTAATAACTAAAATAATAAAATAAATTGAATACATTAATAAAATAAATAAATTTACAGACACAAAACAATGAAAATTTGAAAACGAAAATACAAATTTTAATAAAGTGTCTTTCGAAACAAAAAATTGAATTGGCCAAAAATCAGTTGAATTTTCTACCAAATTGTTGATTTTTCAAGTAGAAAAGATGAATTAACAAATTAGATCAACTTTCAATCAAGTGGTTTTATTTAAAAATAAAAAGATAAATTCTTAACGAAAAATCATTCAACTATCACATTTTTCAAAAAGGTAATAGATGAAATTTAAACAATACAGATGTTATTTTTAAATAAAAACTTTTTTATATTAAAAACATTTTTCAATTCTCTTGTTTACACAAAAAGTGGAATAAGTTTAATTTGCAAAAATGCTATACTCTATACAAACTTAAGCTGGTTTGATATACAGTTACATTTTTTTTGAATTTTTTTCTATAATTTCGATTTAAATTCGAAAAAGGTGAGCTCACTTCTGAGTGAAAAACCTTGTGTATTTACAATAAAATAATATTCGAAATATCTTTTCAAATTTGCATTGATTAATAATTTGTATGTATGTATGTCGAAAACTATGCATACGCATATTATTTCGGCACTTGCTAAGGTGTCTGTTCTTAATAACATTAACATGAATTATTTCCCTCTAATTTAATAAAAGAATATTGCAAGAAGTAAGAAGTAATTTTAACTGTGAATTTCTATAGCATCTTTGCTAAATTTTAAAAATATTTTTAGTGTTTTTTCCCTGATTCTACCCCAGTGCCTATCTTGGTGAAAAAGTCGAAAAATGTATCATTATGATTTTACTCATCAATTAATATAAACAATTCAAAATTATAATACTTTTATAAATATTACTAAAATTCTTTAAAATATATTAAATAATACTTTTAAAAAAATGTTCTAAGTATTCACAAATTTTTCAAATTTTGTGACCTTTTTGCGCCAAGTTTGACCCTTTGGAAGAAGCTATGGACAAAAATCTAAAAATGCGTTAACAATTTAGTAACATACTCTGAAGTCATAGCTTTAAAATGAGTTTAAACACTTTAGAAAATGTTAATCATTTTCGGAGTCATTGCAGTATTTGTGTTTAAATTGTTTTTAAATGGTGAACCTCATTGTTTTAAAGCATGGAAATGTCCCGGAATTTCGAAATTTCCCTTCTGTAATAACCCTGACCATTCTTGCCGTAAACTGATACAAAATTTTTTTTTAATCAATGTAAGTCTGTGAGTGAAAACTAACCAATTTCGAAAAGCGTGTTCTGTAAACTTAGCAAAATCAAAGATAGCACTATAGTTCTAGGGCAGGGATCATCAGAAGTCAGCAATTAACTGACTGACCGTGTCTGTCACAAGCAGTCCAAAACAAATATTTCTCGATCTCGGCCCTAGTCCTTCACATCCCTCCACTTATGGACTGTCCGTATAACCCTAATGCTTTGTACACGTTGAAGGATTTCTCAAAATAGGAAAAACAAATAATTTTCAAAATTTGGTCAGTCATTCAGAGAATCTCGTCCTCCTGCTCTTTATCCTGCTCCTCATCATCTTCCTCCTCCGCCTGTTCTTAGAGCTCGATTCTTAGATTGCAAAAACTATTATCAAACCTGCTAGAACATATAATCCACTTTACATTTTAAGCTTGCAGATTCAACCACAATCATGGAAGAGCTTTCGACTCTATGCTAGCTATTAGTGTTTACGAATTGAAGCTCGTGGAAAGGCACTTTGGGGATGAAAGAAATCTAACACGGTGATAGGATCCGTGAAAGCGTAAAGAATAAGAGAGGGCAAAGAGAGAACAAGTGCAATGTGCCTGAGAAAGGTTTTCACCATCCTCTTGTTGTAGTTTATGTTTTTTCCTAGTCGGATAAAGAAAACGTTGCGATTCGTAGAGAAGTGGTAAGGAGTTGGGTATGGGGATGGAAGAGGCGCTTTAGAGCGAATGATTGGTTGGTGAACGCCAACCCGGAATTTCCATCACAATGCTTTTGAAGTGTGTAGAATATAGATGTGGCCACAATTTACATGCAAGCATAATGCGATTCTTGTATGTGGGCTACTTCTTTGAAATCTTTGCATTTTACTCTGGGATATTCGACCTCAGTGTCCAGAGCAAACTGAATTTCAACATCCTGATTTGCGAAAAGGCAAAAAATCCCTCTGGGTCTTCGAAATTCCGCATTAGCTTATTCCCATTGTATGGGACATAAAATCTAAATACGAAATTGGTACTTCAAAAAGTATATCATTACTACACTAAATATGACGACATTATCTGACAAATTAATTGATTCGATTATTTTATAGAAGTCTAAAAAATCCTATTTGAAAAAAGTGGTGTAACGATATGTTGCGGAAATCTCTACTTGATGTATATCATAAAGTTAAAATGTTGAGAGCTAGATCTACAAATCATTCCTTTAACAAGGAAAAAATTTTTAAACGTTTGTACTTTTTGATACTCTTCTTTTGTTAAGTTAAAACTTTGAAATTATATAAGTCATTGAAAATATTAAATATGTTTTTAGTGGTTTTTCTTAAAATTAGAGCTTTTGAAATAATAGTCTTTTTGACCGGAAATTAGCATTTTTAAACATAAATTATCATCAAGATTACAAATTTTCAAAAATTATAGGTTATGTTTTCTTTTATGCCGGAAATAGATATGCTTTTAATTTTCTTTTCTATTATTTTAGATAATAGCTACTAAGACATAAAAAATTGTAACAATATTAATTTGATATTTATTTTAAAAAATTGCGCAAGTAAAAAAACGCTTTCGTTGCGCGCTTTTTTTCTAGTGTCTTAAATAATACATCTCTGCTCTCAGTTTTTGTTTGGGTCTCTTTGCTGCGTATATCCCAGAAAAAATTTGAAAAGGTCGTGCGTTTCTCCCTTATATTGTCAAAGGCGTATCTTCACATCAAGCTGAGAATATTTTATAAATTTATATCCTGGCTGGCAAGCGTTCAAATAAACGTGGCATTGTGTCAAAGGCAAACAGACCCTTCGGTATTTCGCGGTCAACCTTTGATTTCGGCCGAGGGGTGCTGCATTTCTGTTTTCTGTTCTCTGTGCTATGCGCTGGCGCTGGTGCTTTCGGCCCCTTCCGTCAGTGTAAGCACAAGTTCTCTGTCCTTTGTGTGGCTACCCTCGGCACGCGCACCCTTAACTAAGGCTTTGCAGGTAATTCGCACCTACGGTTTCCGATGCTTTGCTTCGATTCTTTGCTCTGCTGCTTTCCACTTTCGCGTCGTTTTCGCTCCAAGTCCGGAAAGCGTCTGGAGTGATTGTCCCTTTTATTAACGACCACCATAAGCTCCTCCTTTATAGCCTCTAATAAAAGACTTGGAATATCAACACTGAAGCTGAACTTCCAGGTTCAGGAAATCAATCCTTTAAAATCACTAAAATAATTTGTTAATTGACAATTATTTGGTTGCTAGCGACAGAGTTGTTTTAAGGAAAAATTTTTTTCATGTAGTTAAAAAGGGGAGATCGCTAATTGCGTATTTTGTTTTCGGCTTATAATTTTTTTTAAGAAAGCTCGTGAGTTGAGTATTGATATTCCAAAACAGTAATAGGCGCTTTTTCACCATTTTCTAGAAAATTGACTTTGAAATATTCGGCAAAGGTCGTATAGAATTTGGTGAAAAGCATTTTAGAACAGCTGGTAGCTCAGGCGATAGCGCTTTGGTTTCGCTGTGTTAAAATATTTTTAAAAATATATAAAAATTAGAGAATTTCTTTTTGCGGATTTAGAACGAAATGGGGGGAGAGGGATCGTTGCCCTCTAAAAAAAACAAGTGTTTTTGAGTCACTCTAATGCTCATTTATCAAAGGGAGAGCATCGTCGTTTTGTTGCTCTTCCTACCTGCTAAAATTTGTCTTATCTAGATAAGGGTGCTGTAAGAATTACAATAGGAACATTTTACGGTGGTTTTACAGATTTGGTTGTTGGATTATTGTTTTTATTTTCAGGAATCCTATCAATTATCCGAACTATCGTTGCCCTTTTGCATGAAAAAAAATGTTTTCCAAAGCATTTTTTTCCACCCTAATATACAAGCTTTACTATATTTTAAACCATTCTATGCTAGCACAATTTTTTATTTTAAAAAATACCATTAAGTACGTGTATCGTATTGCACTGGTTACATCCAGGTGTTTTGATATACACAGAAAAAAACTATAATACGCAATTTTCCTCAAAATCAGGATCAGTGCCCCTCTTTAGCACAAAGAAGGTTTCGCAACTGAGCAAAGACGTAAAGCACAATGACTCGTATAGAAGCTAATGCACCTGAGTGCAGAGATTTATGTTTGAACTTTAGGTTCAGTTTGGTTTCTATGAGGGCACGAGGATTGGGCATTGTACCGTCCTTCAGATTTCAGAATAAGACCGTGAAAATAGAGAATGTGCCTGACTGCTTCCACTTGTGTAGTGAGGGACTCTGGCAGGAGATACGAGGATTAAGTAGTTCCCACGTTACAGCAGCCGGCTAGGAGACACTGATCCTGGCTGTAAATCGCCTGGTGGTTACAGCAAGCGACAGGATTCGCGAATGTGCTAACCAGGAATAATGTCATCGGGTGGCTTCTCTTCCTCTAAACTGGGCTCTTCTCCTGGGAGTAGTGGCTCACCGTTCACGAATCTTGCTAAACTTACTTTACTACCCCACTTTCAAATTACCCTACACTTCTCCAAAAGGAAGGAAATCTTGTAAGAATTTCCAAAGTAAGCGTATCGTTTTAACATTATCATAAAATCCTATTCGATGAATCTTAAGTGGAGGAATCTCGTTTCTCGGTTTTCGTAAGTTTCCTGCTTTAAAATAGTTTTATCCCCATTATCTTCTCGTCTGGTATTGAGGAAACTTGGTCATCTTCTAGATTCAAAGTAAGTGAGATGGTAAATCTGAAGAAAGATTTTTTTTAAAGAAAAGTGTTTGTAAAAGCTATACAGTTCATTCTTTTATTATGAATGTTACAATTTAAAGGAAAAGTCCTGAAACTTCAGTATAAATAAGATCTTGAATAGAATTGAAAAGTTAAATATAAGAGAAATATCTAAACATTGATCAAATAAATCTTTATTCAAATTTAGGGAAGAATCACAGAATTTTGAACATAAGTTTGCGGCCACCATGTTATCAATTTCTGGATTTTATAGATTTACCGTACAACATGGTACACTAAATATTCATATTTGTGGAGAGGATTTATATCAGTGTTGCTTATCGATTAATAATTCTAAAAGGCTTCGTAAAATTCACTCGCTTTTACGCCCTCTAAAAAACATATTTTCAATCCGGTGCTTCAAAAATAGTAGCCGAAACAACGTAAATCTTGTCAGTATCTTTTTTCGCATCTGTAAATATTGTGGTCTCGCGAAAAGGGAGAAACAATACCGAAATATGTCAGGGCAGGAAACAGACTGGAAAACGATGACAGGATATAACCTACATCCTACACTTTAATTAATTGGCTTACAGAGATTATATAAATAACCAATAATCAATTACCATGGAAAGCTGGACGATTCCGGATCCGCGAATGTTCAGTCGATCGTTTGCCCACGGACTGACTGCTTAATCAGAGAGTTGGCTAACGATAGAATAGTTCGAAGGGTGTTATTAGTATCAGCATTAGCGTTATCATGAAAGCTGACACTCGCATTACCGTTAATTTTGAACGCAAATATTGGTTATGACTCGATGTTCCCGCACGTTGACTGTATTTAAGGATCTGTTGTTGCTCTATTAAAATGAGAGTAAATGCTGACATTAGAGAAAGGAGAAGATTACAAACATTGAAAGTCTAGGTGATCCTATAACGTTTGGGTGTTATCTTACATTTCAAAACTGAGTTAATAGAGAATACCAGAAAGTAGTTTAATACAATCTCTGAACAGGTAAAATGTATAAAATAAACTGCACACAAGAAAAATTTGAAAAATCAAGACAACGTCCAACGACAAAACGATAAAAGGTTCATATACATTACAGCATAGTTCATACAAGACAATTGAGGATACCGAGTCCACACTGATCTTACAAAGATCTTTTTAAAATTCAATAATTTCATACTCTCTGGTTTCAGTATTTCCGAAGTTAAATATTGTACGATTGTTCTAATTATTCTTTTCGAAAACAGATACAAACTTTGGTTTTCATTGTGAGTAAACGTTCATATGTACAAAGCAACCAATCTTAAAAAACCTCTTCTGTAAAGTTAGCAAATAGAAGATAGTACGCTATGATTTTAGGGTCACGAGCTTCTAACTTGGACTTTGGGATATTTAGAAGTTTGAAAAATGAAAGAAAAATTATATTTTTGAAATTGAAGCGTAGTCGATAATTTTATATAAATAGCCACATCAATACCTTATGGGAGGCAAATATGCTAACACTGATTATGTGTATCGTCCTGATGCAAACTATTCTAGCTCGATTAATTCCTGCCTCTATGTTAGTGCAACTCTGTTTGATTCATGGTCTATGCTAATTTGTCCACTGTTGAATCATACTCTCTAGAGAGAAATAATAATTCACAAACACAATTTCTTTAATAAGTAACTAAAAACTTAATGAATATAGTATTCTTAGTTTCTTAATATAGAAATACCTCGTTTAAAATCAGATCTTTTGTTGATTCAAATATATATACTATAGAATTTACAGCATCACGATTGAACCGAAGAGTAATGCTATAAATTCTATATTAGATATATAAATTTGAATCAATAAACTATCTGCTTATTAACGAGTTTCATTTACATAATAGTATATTTACTGACAATGTAGTATTTTACTCTTAGGGCATAAAATATAATTATTAATCATAAATTAACCTAGTTTATCTAGAAAAGGGTGGCTAGGTTCATTAAAATTCGGTGAGTGTAGCGCAAATATTTTCGGTGAGCCTAGACACTTCGTAAAATAAATATTACAATAGCTACATAGGCTTTCATGAAATTTTAATCAGATCAGGTGATTCAGGTTTTTCATTTAGACGCCACATTTAACAAGGATGAAACAGGGATTAAATATTTTTAAAGAGCATAGTCTGGATTTTCTTAGAGCTTTCTTTCGATTCTTTCCTTGCTTGAACATTTCTTGTTCATCATCTTTAGTAGGCAAAATAATTTTTGTTTTTAAAACTGTATAGGAGACAGGTCAAATCATGATGTTTCAAGGATGTTTCAAGGATGAAACGGGGATTAAATATTTTTAAAGAGCATAGTCTGGATTTTCTTAGAGCTTTCTTTCGATTCTTTCCTTGCTTGAACATTTCTTATTCATCATCTTTAGTAGGCAAAATAATTTTTGTTTTTAAAACTGTATAGGAGACAGGTCAAATCATGATGTTTTGGCTCTTTGAACCAGTTAAAAAAATGATAACAGGAATAATAGTAATTATTGGTCATTTTTTTGTGGGCATACAAATTACTTTTTCAGAGGAAATTTATAGCTCCGAGGAGAATCGCCTATATAATACCCTACATTGCTTAGATTGGAGGGATAAATATCTTTCGATAAAATATCACTTATCTGTAACAGAACAGTATCGAATGACGATTAAACTGGAATAGTTTGAAGGTAAAATTAATGTCCCGACAGACAAATTCGAATTGAAGATTAGAATGGTGAACGCGTGCGCTTGGATTGGGTTCGAAATGGAACCGAAACGAACGAAAATGGACGATAAATTTCGTTTGAATGTCGTTCGAAATGGTGCGGCAGAGTTGTAAAACGGTGATTTATTTACAATGCGAGCTAATTGATTTACCATCGCGGCGGGCCATAGGAGTATAGCGCTTTGCAGGCTCGAGTTGCTTCTTCCACACTCTCCAATCGTCTGTTTCGAAGACTTCATATACAGATAAAAGCTAGAAAATCATAAAAACGAAACGATAGGTGAGGTTGCGTGTCGATCATTGGCTGGCCGTAAAGCTCGTTATCGAGTAAAAGCTCTCGGGACGCAACCTTTCACCCGTCACTGATAAGACAAAACGCTAGCGCTGATGCATTTCCACCGACCCGACCGACACTGTTCCGATAACCACCGCATGTTCTCTTTATCACTCAAATCTAACTGAGGCTTAAACCTTTTGTGTAGTGGTTGAATCGACACTAGCTTGCTGAGCCAGCCGATTAATTGACTTTAAACGAAAGCGTTGACGTAACGCGCGTTTGACATGCGAGACGAGCTCTGATGCGACAATCGCTTTCGTAAAGCGGATCAGGTGAAAACTACTGGGATTTGAAGGTTTTAGAGCCCTGGGCTCGAGTTCTGTTGAATTACACTGTAGATTGAAAAACTTTAAAAAGTATGTCGAAAAAGTGAACAAATGTACGCATGTCTCTGAAAACAATTTGAATTTCTTCAGTCTCTAATTACCTTCCAATTAAAACACATAGCAGTAAAAAATAATAATTCATGTCTTAAAGTCTGACCTTGAATAAAAACATCTTGACAGCAAACTTGAACAAAAACTTGACAAAAGAAAAATTTTTCCAAGAGGCTAAAAAGGCCTCCATGGTCATGGCTAATTCGCTTTGAATTTTACATAATATTCATATTATTTATCTTCATGGTTATTATTTTGATGTATTAATAAGTTTCTTTACCACGGTGGGATTAAAAATGATTTATCCCGAAGGTTCTTGTGCTGAGAATTTTCTTTCTGATTACAAACATCGATTCATTCTTTGGTTCAAATTTTTTTTTTCTGTTCGAGAAAAAATAAATTTTTGGATTGAAAATTCATTTATTTCGTTCGAAACTTGTCTTTTTTAGTTTGGATAATTAAATTTTTTTAATTCTCATTTTTTATAGAAAACTCAACTGTTTTGCAGAAAATTCGTCTTTTAGGTTTGAAAATTAAATTTTTTTTTATAACATTGTTTAAAAAATAAATTTTCAGTTAACACTTTTCTTGCGTAATATCTTTCAATTACCTGACAAAACTTTATAAGACTGATGTCATCCCGGCAACGCTTTCAAATTATTATTTACCTACGTTGAAGATTGTTCCTATATCTAAAAGAAAAATCTAAAGCTGTCAGGAAAGATAGAAAAATTGGCCAGAGAAAAGTTAGAGAATTCTTCTAATTTAAGTTTTATAGAAAATCTAATTTAAAAAATGATCCCTCCTATATTTTTGCCTTCAATAATCCTCCCTTTCCTGACTTCATCTCCTCTACTTCGCTCGCACTTTCCTTCTACCCCCTCCATCGCGGTCTTATTCATCCTTCTACTTCCCCTAGTTTCTCCTCGCTGATCCTACTTTGCCTTACCACCCATAGTTTCCCTACTTCCACTGTTCTCACTTCTCTTCGTCATCCTGCCCCTTACTGGGTGGGCCATTTTAATCTATCCACCACAAAATCTCCGAAAATAAACAGTATAAAAGTTGCTCAGGAAAATAGGGGCCACCTTTCTGCAACATTTTTTTGACCTTGAGATCAATTTTCAAAGTTTTTTGAAGGTCACATTGATTTTCTTACATGGGAATCCCTATTTTCCACATTAGATACTGAAAGAGCGAGAAATTTAACGTATGAAATGATAGTTAGAGTCAACTTTCGCAAGGTCAAATAAAAGTTGAATCGATGTCAAATTTCAAAAACAATGCAAAACATGATTTTTTTGTTTTATTCTTTTAACGCGTTTATGAAAACAAAGCTGAGGTGAATTTGGGGCCAACGACTTTAATTATCTTCACCTTGAGGCTAACTGGGAAGGTCAGTCGAAGCTCAAAGTAGAGAGTTTGTTAATTAGGAGCTTGTGAGTTTGTGGGTTTGGTTTCGGGTGTGTTAGTTAAGAAAACAACGACCTTGACCTTCAAATGTCCTTCCAATTTGGTCTCAAGGTCAATGTAATCAAAGTTGTTGGTTCCAAATCCATCCCAGCTTTATGTTTCCCGAACGTATTAAAAGAATAAAAAAAAATGTTTTGCATGATTTTTTAAATTCAACCTCGATTTAACCTTTATTTGTCCTCGTGAAAATTGACTCTAACTATTATTTCAGACGTAAAATTTCTTGCTATTTAAGAATCTAATGTTAAAAACAGGGGTTTTTATTACAAAAACAGGAATGTGACCTTCAAATCACCTTTAAAATTGATCTAAAGGTCAAAATCGATTTTGCAGAAAGATGGCGTTCATTGCCTGACCAACTGTTCTTCGAACGATTTTTTTGCATGCTGCTTATTTCCGGAGATTTTAGGGTGGATTGAATAAAATAGCCCATCTCCGCTCCTAACACTTTCCCTTATTTTCTCTACTTCCCCTCTCCTCACCATGCCTCACTTTCGCTACTCCCCCTACCAATACCCACTTCCTCTCCTGTCTTACATCCTATCCGCTCACCATTCTTCTTAGTCCCTCAACTTCCCTATTTTCCCTACTATCCCTACCTTTCCCTACTTTCACGCATCTCACTTCCCCTCCCGGTAAAACGTAATAATAATAATAATAATAATAATAACGTAATAATGACTAGATTTTTGAGAAAAAGTAAGAATCAGTTTTGGTTGAAGATAGCTTCTCGACTTGCATTCATTGAAGACAAGTGATGGGCTCCGCGAATTGGCTCCTACAGATTAAGTGACATCGCCTTCTTGATGTAGGAGGATTGATGATTAGAGCTTGAATCAAAGTCGACTCGCCGATTTGCGCGGACTCAAATCGATTCGTTCAAACGCGACACGAGATATCCGATTTGCATAAGCAGCTGCGACTCAATTTCTATGCTAATCGACGTGTTCACATCCGAAAAGTAGATAGGAAGATGGGTTGATGTGCTTCTCTAGGTTAGTGACTTACTGCGAATTACACTGGCGCTACTGAACTTGTGCAGGAAGTGACTTCCCATCTGGATCACAGGGCACGTTGGGCTTTTAATTACAGCTCCACTTCACCTCTCCAGTTTCTCAAGAAAATTTGACTAGTAATTATGCATGGGTTCGTCTATCATCGTGATTTGAACTTACCAAACTTTCTGGCAAAATTTCAAACTCTAAAAAAAAGTATCAGTTCTTCTGAAATGCCATCTTATTTCTAAAAGCAGAGATCATCCCTGGAACTTTGAATAATTATCTGTTTTTCTCTTTTCCCTTTGTCCTGTTTTAAATGTTCTTCCTTTTATAAAGCTATGCATGAGCAAGAAATTCATAAACATAGCGAAGAATGGATTATAAAGTTTAATATCCACTTGGGGTGGGGTGATTTTCTACAGATATTATGTTGAACAATATGGATGGTCCACAAAATAATTTTTTTTTATTGTTACTTATTAATTCTTTTCAACCTAATCTTGTTTTCTCCTCTTAAATCTGAAAAATCGTCGAAAACATCTGAAATCGAGAATTTTGTTTTCCCCCGTATTTATAAACTATTAATCGCTTAGGATTCAGTTAAGAAACTTATTAAAATATTTTTAACAAATTAGTTTAACTTTTAACCAATTAGTTCAGTTTTTAACAAACAAAAAAAAGAACTTTTCACGAAAACTGTAATATTTGATATTTTATCTAGAAAAGATTTGTATGTGTTGTATTTTCATTCATGAAAGATGAATTCTCAGCAAAAAATATAATAGCGTAAACAGAGGAATTAGTCTTTTTAAATAGTAAGTTTTGTATTTTTAAAACTAATATTTTGTGCCTTTCTTAGAATCCTACTTGAAGCATCGCATGGTTTTATACTGAAAATAATACAACAGAAAAAAAATTGATGAAAAAAGGCAAACAGAATTTATCTACTGATGAAAATACGTTTTTTTTAAATCATAGAAATCATTTTTCAATTAAGTTCTATATCTATTTTTCAATATTTGATCCTCTTAAATTTCTTCTAATTTATTTTCCTCAGTAGAAATTGTTGAAGTGTTCCAAATTTTGTAGAAGGTTAGCTAAAAAATAGTCAAACCCAAAAATAACTAGAAAGGTTTCTAAAGAAAAAGCTGCAACTGTTAGAGGTTTCGTTTAATACTCCCGAAATTACCATTTTGCATGGAACAAAATTCCCTTTGATTTGAATTTTGTATGGAACAAAATTGCCTTTGATTTCCATTTTGCATCGAATAAAATTTTTTTCCCAGTAAAGGTTAAAACCAAATAGGAAAAGAAAATATTTTTCGATATAATTCTCGTACTGTTGACGCTGAAATTAAACCAAACTTTTATAGAATTTGTACTTTATAAATTTAAAAATCAGCTCTCCTTAAATATTGTCAATTCTTTTATCAGAAAAATGACAAATCTTTTACTGAAACGAAAGAAGACAACATCTTGATACTGTTTCTTGAAGGGTAAAATTGATTTTTCTCGCAATTACTTCTCTACTTTTTCTTCTCTACTCTCCGCTAGCTAATTTAAATATTCTTGCATCGTCGCCTGAAACTGCAATAGATCGAAGCAATCTGGCATTACACGTTCACCTTTAGATTGGTTGGAACATAGCATCTTGCAATTTGCGATCTAATTTACCTCGGACAGAATTGCCTCAGAAAGGTATTATCGATGTAAGTAATGGAAATACGAAATTTATATAGAAAGTAATTTTTTAAAGGATTAGTCTATTATTTTTCGGTCTTTTTATGACTAACCCTATAAAAACCAATGATGAAAGAGCAATTAAGAGCCGAAAGACGTAATTACAATAATTAATGAATATCCATGAGTAGAAAGAAGTGAGGGAAAATTGGGCGCGCTCTAGACTAGGTTTTCTGTTTGATACTTTTGATGGAAAATACAAGCATATGTCATTGCGGGTTGTTGGTATTTGTGAAATAGCTACATGTACATGGACAGGATTCGTTTTGAGCTTTGTTTCGCTTAGCTTTACGCTTATCGGTAAAACCAATCGAACGGGAATTCTCGTTTTGGCCGATTAGCTGAACTCAACGAAGCGAATACGCAGAACTGGTAAAGGTCGTAAGTTCGGTAATCCACCATATGTATTCGGATTTGAATTACGGCTGCACGAATCAGAGCCCAGCCATATTTTCTCTATCAGCAGCGGAGTATTTTGGATAATAAAATCATCAGCCTGCTATTTTAGTAGTTTAAATTCTCGTCATTTGATGCCTCAGAGTTAGGAGCAATTAAGAGTAGTTTGCAGGATCGTTTTAGGTAGTAGTTACAGTATTTAAAAGTAGTTGGTAGTATAGTAGTAATTAGGAGGCGCTAGAAGAATCTATAAGTAGTTAGGGGAAGCTAGGAGTAGTTAAGAGAAGGTAGGAGGAGTTAGAAGTAGTTAGAAGTAGTTAGGAGTAATTAGAAGTAGTTAGGAGAAGCTAGGAGTAGTTGGGAATATTTATGAGGAACTAGTAGTAGATAGTAATGGTAATAAGTAGTTAGAAATAGACATGAGTAGTAAGAGTAGTTGGGAGTGGTTTAAAGTAGTTAGGAAGAGCTAAGAGTAATTAGTAGTGGCTAGAAGGAGATAGGAGTAGTAAGGAGTAGTAAGTAATAGTTAGGAGGAGCTTGGAATAGTTATGAGTCGTAAGGAGTATTTTGGAGGAACAAGAAGTAGTTGGGAGGAGCTAGAAGTGGTTAGGAGTGGTTATGGGTTATTCGGAATGATTGTGAGTAGTTAGTAATGGCTGGATGTAGTTAGGAGTAGTTAGAAAGAGCTAGGAGTAGTTAAGAGTAGCTATAAGTAGTTAAAAATGTCTGGGAGTGCGAATTTAGGAGTATTTAAAGAAGCTAGCAGTAGTTATAAGGAGCTGGGAGGAATTAGGAATAGCTAGTAGTAGTTAGGGTAGTTAGGAGTATTTAGTAGGAGTTCAATGTAGTCAGAAATGGCTAGGAGTGTTTAGGAGTATTCACGAGTAGTTAGGAGGAGCTAGACGTCAAGTTACCTGTTTATGTTTGTCAAGTTATCTGTTTTGTAAATATAAAATAAAAAATGACTTTTTAATAATATAACAACAAATTTCAGTGAAATGGGGCTTTAGAATGAAGTTTAAGAATTAGTATATTTAATTTAAACTTTAGAACCGTGCCCCACGGCAGATGTACAGATCACATCACGCAGGGAAAATATAAATATGAATCAAATTTTTTTAAAATACTTAAGAAAACATAAAATTATTTATTTTATTTTACAAGTAAGGCAACTAAATACAAACATTACGCTATTTCCCTTATTCCCTCATTCTTCTCTTTACTTTTTTTTGTAGAACTCCTATTTTTCACTCTGTTTTCAAGAAACGTTCCCTTTTTATCAATTTAGAGCTTGAATACAAACTAACTTAAGAGAACTTAATTAAAAAGTTTAACTGCTTTTTCTTGAAAGTAAATACGCCTTTAATTGAAAAATTTACTATAACATTTTTTGTTCAGAATTCATCTCTTCTCATTGAAAATTCTACTAGTTGGTTAAATATTGAACTATTTTGTTAAAACTTAGTTCTTTTAATTGAAAACTAATTTTCCTACCTGCAAATTTAGCTAATGTACTTTTGGTTTAGTTTTTAGTTGCAAATTAAACTGATAAATTTTTCATTAAGAATGCCTCTTTTTTGGTTAAAACTTCAACAATACTCTCTTAAAAATTTTGGCTTAAAATGTACATAAATGATTTATCGAAAATACAACTATTTTGTTGAACATCTGTCTTCTGTGACAATTTGTACTTTTGGATTGCAAATTCAAATTTCCACTCAAAATTCATCTTTTTGACTTAAAAATGCAACCCATTGATTGAAAATACAACTGTTCATGTTTGAAGTGTCTATTTTGTTGTTGTTAAAAAATTGGACTATTTGGTTGAAAATCTTTAAAACTTTGGAAATCTTGAAAATTCTCATAGGTCTAAAACTCAACTGGTTCTTATTTAAAATCAAAATATTTTTTCGCTAAATATTGACTATTACATTTTTTAAATCAAAATTTATCTTTTTCTTTAATTTTAACTGTTTTTTTTATCTAAAATTCAACTTTTTTTAAACATTTATCTGTTTTGTTAAAAATTTAAATGTTTTGTGGAACATTTGTCTTTTCTTTTAAAATCTTTGTAAGTTGAAAATTTAACTAATTGGATAAAAATTAATCTCTTTTGTCTGAAATTTTTAACATTGGGTTGAAAAATTCTCCTTTTTGGGCTTAAAATTCAACTGTTTTCTAAAATAGTTTTAATTTTCAACTTATTATTATTCAGGCTTATTATTATTATCATTATTTTGTTGTAAATGCAATATGTTTTTATGCTTAAACATAATTTTTCTTAAAGAATTTATTCCCTAATTATTTTTGTGAAAAATGATCCCATTTCCTCTCTTTTGAGCGTGTTTTAGACTTTAAATGGCCTCCCATATTCGAACAAGATTTATCAGCACTTAATACTTTTTAAGAAATTGGATTTCCGAATATTCTGTTCGGTGTATCATAAAAAGGAAATTAGTTTTTTCATATGAATAGTTTTCGTGCTGGAAGGATCTTCTTCGAGTGAATTTATAGATTTAAATAGACGCTAAACTCGAAAGGTGCAAATACCTGCTCTTTTGATTATCCACTCGTGTCTGAGAAGATTGGACTATAAATTTCTAAAGAAACCGAGTTAGATATTCGTCTATGTCGTGTCGTCTATATCTATTTCGACCCTTCGGGAGCCAGGTCCCTATTTTTATTTAAGTTCATTTACCACTACCTTCTCAGACACATAGAATATTAAGCATGATAATTTTAAACCAGGCGTAATTTAAGGAATGTTTCTCTAATGTTTGTTGTCAGTCTAGGCTTTTTTTACCATATAAACTTAGTTAAAAGTGCACGAGTCTTGTGCCATTCGCGATCTTTTCTATTTCTCACTCTTCGATTTTTCTTATTTATTATGTTAGTTCCTTTTATTTTTACACGTTTGGGACTTCGCACTCTTTCCCTTATACCTCTGTGTTTCCTTTTTTCTACAAGATTTTTTCTTTTTTTCCTTTTTTTCTAGAAACTTCCCCTTTAATTTCTTCTTCTCGTTTTCGCTCGAATGCAAACTGAATTATTAAAACCTAATGAGGAAATTTAACTAGTTTTTGTTTAAAGTTAATTCTTTTATGGGGAAGGCTGCTAATTATATTTTTGTCGGATGATAATATTTTTTGATGGAAATTCAACTAATTGGTTGAACTATTTTGTAAAAATTTGTTTTATTATTTGAATGTTTAAATACTTTCCTAAACATTCGCTTCTTTTCTTGAAAATTAATTTTTTCCTAATAATTTGGCTATTAAATTTTTGGTTGAAAATTCATCGTTTTATTTCAAAAATCATATACTTGATTGAAACACCTCTTTAGAAACTCTATTTAATAGTTAGGCATTTAACCAATTTTTTTAAAAACGTTTTTTTCTTGAAAGATCGTCTTTTTGGTTGAAAATTTAAAAACGTCATTTTGTTTTGAACTTATATGTTAAAAATTCGTTTTTGGTTGACAATTGAACAAGTGAGTTGAGCTTTCTTGTAAAAACTTATTATATTAATTAACGATTTAACTACTTTCATTGAAATTCTTTGTTTTATTTTTTGGCAAAAAGTAATTTATTAACTGAATATTACCCGAGTAAGGATTCTTCGATTTGATTTCAACTTGAATTACTCCTAATAAAGACATGCTGAAGTCGAAAAGGTCGACTTGAGCATGTCTCAGTTTTGAGACGCAGACAGACTTAAATTTATGTCTTAGAGACAAGTTTCTATGCCTTGAAGACATATATTTATGTCTTGAGCCGCATATTTCTGACTCAAAAACGAGCGGTTTATAACTTCGATGTTGGACACCAAAAATGTTGTTTGTCTTTACTTATTTCTAACGGCTTAGGAAATTCTTCTGGAAAGTTACAATTTTTATTTTTTTGACGAAAATTTTGAGGGTTATACTCGTTCAGGCCCACAGAATATGATTTTTTAATTAAAAATATATAATAAATTCATTAAATCCATTTTCGGTTAAAAATTTATATTTTTGGTTGCAAATCCAATTTTTTGAAAGAAAATTCGTCTTTTTTTTGCTTAGAAATTTAATTTTAATGTTAAAAATTCGTCTTTAAAATTAAAAATTCTATTATTTAGATAGTGCTAAAATATCAACTATTACATGTTGCGTTGAAAATTCTACTTTTTTGTCGAAAATTTAACTACTTGCATCAAATTTTAAATAATTTGTTAAAAATTGATTGTTTGTTCAAATATTGTACTATTTTGTTGAAAATCCATTTTTTTACAATAAATCTTTAACTGAAACTAACACTATTCCATTTTTGTTTGAAAATGAAAAATTTTTAGTTTAAAATTTAATTATTTGTTGAAAAATTAACTTTCCTATCGAAAAATTAACTGTTTTGTGTAATAATCGATTTTTTAATTTGAAAATTCAACTTTTTTTTGCTAAAAACTCGTCTTTTGGATTACAAATTTTATTATTTAATTTAAAAAAATTTAATTTTTCGTATGAAAACCAATATTTTTGTTAAAGTATAGTAGACTCTACGACACTTTTCGTTTCCCTATTTCTCCTTCGCTCGTTCGCACTCACTCCTACTACGCCGAATGTGGTATCACGCAGGAGAGAGGGTTATCTGACACTTCCTGTTCGGTTCCCCTACAGCCCCGAAAACGAGATGTTTCGTAGAGTCTATTTTACATAAAATATTATATGTTTCTTTGAAAAATCATGTCTTTGGTTGAAAATTGAATTATTCAGTTGAAAATTCTTTTTTTTTTGGGTGAGAATTAATTTTGTAACTAAAAATTTAAGTATTTCATGTTTGATGTAAAGTTTACTTTTTTTTTAAATTCACTATTTGGTTGAAACTTTATCTCTTGGAATATATAACACAACTATTTTGCTAAAAGTTAAAGTATTCCATAAACAATCATTCTGTTTGAGTTCAACATGAACTTTTTCTTCAGAAATTTTACCTTTTTCTGTACAATTGCATTTTTTGGTTTGCTAAATAAACTTTGGGTCGAAAATGTTTTTGGTTAAAATAAAATTTAATTTCATCTTGGTGAGATGAAAATCTTGCTTGAAGTTGAAGATTTAAAGATTCTTTTTTTGGTCAAGAATCATCTTGGTGTACTTAAAATTAAATTTTTTTGCATGCTTCTGATTAGACTAAAAGCTTAACTCTTTAATTTAAAATTTATCTGTTTTGGCAGAAAATAGAACTTTTTGGTTGAAAATTCAACTAATTTGTTAAAATCGGATTTCATATTTTGAATCCTATTTTCGTCAACAATCACACTATGTCCCCTGTTTTAAAAGAAGTTTAGGCTGTCATGTCTGATCTTTGGAATTTTTGTCACTAAAAATGTAGTTGCTTGTTTTTACGTAATCATAAAATACATGTTTACCATACATTATGCTAAATCACAAATCAAGTTCTGGATATTTATTTTAATTTGTTTTAAAAATTTGTCGTCCCAGGGATTGAACCGGTTACATGTTTGAACAAGTTCCTTGCATCATAATCACATCGAGTGATCAGGAAGCATTCCGTCTCTTATTGGTCTAGTCTATAATTCGATTGGGTGCTATCGACGAGATCCTTGTGGTTTTGGTGGTTAAGGGATGAACAGAGAATGGGCGTGTAGATTGCTAAGAGAGACAGCTTCAGGGTCCTTGCTTCTGCAGAAGTATTGGTTAATTCCGTTAAAGGTTCCTCTTCAGTAACTTTCATGTCTTGCTAGAATTCAGCAGACTACTCCTTATTTATCTCTTTACATCCGAACCCACCCTTCTGTCAATAACCGTCTTCCGTAAACCCCATCTTTTCAGAACATTGTAGAATTTTCTACATCGATACTTTCAATGTGAATTCTTCAAGATTGTTCTAAGAGTTGTGTTTAAAATAATAAATAATATATATTTTATTGAAAAATTAGTGGAATTTTGTACTTGAACGAAAATCTGTATTAAATAATTAATATTGTACATAAAATATAAAACAGTTTAAGTGGAAATTTTTTAAATCGTTTTGATTTAAATATTATTTTATTTACCAATTTCATAAAGTTTGAGTGTTGTTTTAAAATTTTGATAATGCCAACGTTTATTTCAAAGCATATCAGATCTGACTAAAATAAATATACGAGTACTAATGAAAGTTTTCCTTTCTTTGTTACAGGTGAGTCTATTTTTGATGGGTTTTGATTGCTTATCTAATGTAAAATCGATGTAAGTATACTCTTCTTTTAATTACTGACTAATCATGCGAGAAAGCCTATGTAAATTTAGTAGGCTCATAAAAGGTCATGGGTTGTGTACGTGACTAATTATAAGTTAGTTGATAAAAAGTTAACGAATCATAATTAATTTCTCCTTCACTTCTACAAATAGTTCTTTTATTTTAGAATGTCGCGAATCGTTTCTGAAGTAAAGAAAACCAATATTTAAATTTGTTTCCCGTCAATTATAACATTGTTATCAAATAACGATAACTCGAATTAAAATTTGAGTTTGGAATGTAAACTTTTCTAGGTGTTTTTTAAATATCTACGACAGTTTTTTATTATTCCTATTCTATAAAAAAAATTAGGAACTGTTACAAAATCGAACATTCTACAATTCTAAAGAGTTCGAAATATTTTAGTTTGGATCCAAGTTTAAAGGATTTCTTAATGTGGAAAGTTCATATTGACATTTTTTATTGGGTGGATCTTTCCCGGAACTTTTAAAATTTTTAAATTTCGTACTTGCACCCTCATCTTTTAAGATTCCTAAGTGATCCGAAGATTTTAACTTGGAACCCGAATCATTTCAAAATGGTAACTAAAATATTCTTATCATTGTTTAGTCTTCAAGAACGTTTTCTTCTTTTCGTAAATAATATATATCTTCCAAAATAGTTTATTTTAATTGTCTCAACTTTAAATGCTTCATCAGTAACGCTACTAATTTTTAAATGTATTTTTGAACTTTTCTAATTTTTGGGATTTCTAGTTTCAAAGTTCTTAATTCTGTAAGATACTTCTTTAAAATTGTCCAATTTTGAATTTGTTATGTTGAATTAGTTTCTGTCTAATTTTGAAGTTTTGGTTAGAAATTACCCTATGTATTATTTCAGTATTATTTCTTAACGTCCCCGTATAAAAAATCAGTGACCTTGAAATCGACAACGAGGTCATGGCTGCATGGAGAGAGCCGAAATTTCACCAGAAATTTCACCAGATCTTCTTGCTAAAACTCTTTGTTTATTCTTTCACCTTGTTCGGTATTTAGAGGTGTTTTTGCTTTTAAGGGGTTGCCAGAGCGAGGGTCCCTTTTCATTAAATAGTACCACTTTTGAATCGCCAAACGCTTTCCGAATAGTTACGATGGTTTCCGAATATGAATGTCCAAGTTTTTACCAAGATAGTACATGGTCAAACGTTTACACAACATTCCGAACAGATATAGTGTATTAGCCTAATTTCCTTCATAAGAGCTACATTGTAGGGAGCTTTCCCCTCCATGATAATGTTGCAAACAAGATTATTAAGACCACTTTTACTCAAGCAAACCCTGCGGTAGAAAAAACAATTTGTTTAAAGAGACCAAAAATAAGGACATGAGCCTGTTTTTTGTGCACTCCCAAACAATGGCGATAAGAGAGCTTTCTTTGTCGTGCTTTTCTTTGCACAAGCCCCAAGCGAGGGTGCGCATCACGAGGCATGAGAAACAACAGAAACAGGTGAACCTTTAATCACAGCTAGAAGCTCAGAAGGTGGCAAAAGGAATACTGGAGAGCATGAGGGTTTGTGGGAGACTTGAATCAAATATGGTCTATGGAAGAAACGAACTGTGATGAAGCAGTGGAGGATGGTTAGGTGAAGCCAGTCGAATCAAGGGTAAAAGGGGAAAGACAAGAAGGTGACTGCACTTTTGGACTTTTAGAGAGATCGGAGTAGGGCACGCGCCTTCCGGGGATGGGTTTGTTTCAAAGAATACCCACTTTTAATCTGGCAGCTTTCGCCCCACGTTAGACGGTACCCGAGCGGAATAAAACGAAGTGGCAGGTCAAGGGATCCAGGGGATCAAAGAGGAGGATAAAAGGGTGCTAGAATCCACAGACGGAAGACCCCAAGCAAGGAGAAAAACGGAAGGAACCCTTCTCTTATAGACTCCAGAGTAAAGCTTGCTTGTGTCCTTTTCATTGTTGGTGGATTTCATGCCGGAGTCACACAAACCAGAGATGTACGGGGTCGATTTTTTTAACTTCGGATATTTATTTGTTTAACAGAGAAAATATAGATTGTCAAATATACACTTTTTGAGTCTCTAAAACACGAATTACACAAGTACAAAGGTCCTTATTTTACTTTTTTTGGCAATTTTTTGTTCGTATGATCGTTTGTCTCATAAGATTAAAATTTTTAAAACTTAAAATTTTCGAAATTTCTAAAATTATGGACTCGTCAAGGAAGGTAGAAAAATGAATTTTCTTCAGTTATTTGTTTACAATGTTTAAGCATTAAACACAATCTAATATATTCTTCTGAAATGAATGGTACACGGGAAAATTACAAATTGAAAAAAATAGAAGACGACGGTGATTTAAAAATGTCAAAAATAGTTTTTTTGTGCAGTTTTCAATCAAATATTTTACATTCTTGGAAAAAAAGAAAAAAACGTTTGACTTAAGTAAATATCCTATGATTCCTGATCTCCAAAATGTTGTAAAATTTCAGGATTAATCACGATTTTAAATTTTTCAAAATTTTATACCATGGGCTAATAGGATGATTAACTGAAACCTGTGAAAGCCGCCATCTTCCATTTTTTCAGAATTTTCGGAATTTTCAGAATTTTCAGAATACAAATATTTTATGTTGTTTATTACTTTATTATTTAGGAATTTCTTATTTTTTTAGATCCGTAAAATTGAAGTTCCGTAAAATTGAGAATTTCTTGAATCTGTGCAAAAACAGGTTTTTTAATATTTATTTAGATGCTCACTTTTTTGAAAAAAGGTTAATGTGTTCCATCTAAAATGTTTTTCTGCTTTAGTCTAAAAATCATACAAATATTTTGCTTTTATAGAAACATGAACATTTTTTAAATAATTTTGGAACTTTGCATTTCTGGAATTTTGGAATTGTTTTGCAACTTTGACGTTTTTTAATTTATGAGCATCCTGTCGACTACTTTGATGCTTACACAATAAGTAAGGTTAGATTTGATTAAAAATCGATCAATTTTTGGTAAATCGTGTTAGAACTTAACGTTTCTGTTAAAAATTAGCCATAAAAACAAATCAAAAAATTATTTTTTACATTTCACCCTTATAAGTCTGATTTACAGGGTACCAAAGAACCTTATGAGCAAAAAATTTGGTTTTGCAATTTTTTGGCTCGAATTATAATTCTTTTCGGTTTTTTAGTAGAAATTGTTTCTAGTACATAAATCACTACTTTTTTGATTATTATATGTTTAAATAAATTTGTTTCACAATTTATTATTGCTTATGATAATTTTATCTTAAAACAAGGCTACAAAATTACAGTTTTTTCTTAAATTTTCTTACTTCCTGCCCATTTTTGAATCATGGTGACAAACAAATTAATTTAGGTTAACAAACAAAAATTATTGTAACAATTCATTCTTATTTTTTATGGTATTCTTTTCAAATATTACTAGAAAGTTTCTGTTTTGATGCGAGATTATAGCGATTCCAATTTACCAAGCATAATTTTCTAAAATTTTCAGATTTGCTTTGACTTTTTAGTTAGAAGCAAATAATCAATATTAATGGTAATCTAAAAAAAGGCTTACATTTTAGCTGATCTTTACAGAAAATTTGAAGAATATTTAGAATATATTGTTTTATTTCAGAAAAACATATTCACAAAGAAAAAAGATATTGTTCAAAAAATTATTCGCTTGAACAACTTTCTATAAATTATCTATGAGAAGATAGTTCAAAAAAATAATAAATAGTTTAGACAATTATGTTTGTTATCCAGCATTAATTGTTATCTCACAGTGAGAAGTGGGAACAAAGATATACATAAATTTCAGAAAAAAACCGTAATCATTTAAAATTAATATAGGAGAAGATAGTTAAAAACAATTTTATATTTTAAAAAATTAATTCTACAAAGTTGCATTCATTATCATTTTACTTTAGCTTAGAGGTGGACCAAAAATTGAAAATTTCGAAAAAAGCAATTCTGTCGCATTATTCAAATATAATATTATTAAAAATTTAAATAATTATAAAATTGTTTAAACGATTATGTATGTTGGGTAAAATCAATCATTATATCACTCTAATTGGACAGTGGGCAAAAAGTGGAAAATTTTAGAGAAAACTGATATTATTTTAAACAATAACTGATTTTTTAAACAATTATTTCTGTTAAATATAATTGATTATCAACCTTCTTATTATTTAGTTAATTATTAATATTTATGTAAACATCCAGTTATCAGTAGAAAGTAATTTTTTATGCATTAGAAACAATGTGTATCTTTAAAAAACTCAAAAAGTCATAATTAGCGCAAAAAACACTATAGAAATACGTGTTAAACTTTACGGTACTTACAGAATCTGAAAATATAATTTTGCAAAAATGTGAACCGTCATTTGTATAAAAAATGATTTTCAAGTTGGAATTGAAAATTGTAAAATCCTGAATATTCATTATGTACTCCACTTTCAATGACTGAATAAAAAAAATTATATTTGTTTTGACTAATTCCATTAACATTCACTTGTTTCACGCTTTCTTGGAAATTTCTTAAAAGAAAGAACACGCTACCCTATGTTACTCCATTCCTCTATTTTCTTTAACTCTTCAGTTTCCTGTGCTTTGTTACAGTCGAAGAAAAGCGAAGTGGAAGGGCTTTTCTTTCTGTAACGAAGAAACCTTTCTTTCCTAAGAACAAACGTCTCACCCTCTTAGAGATTAAGAAAAAAAAGTTTCAGATCTCAGACAAATGCGAATCTTGAAGAAAAATGTAATTGCTGTATCATTTTCTTTTCTGTATTAACCTCACAAGATGTCTTTTTTTTATTTCTCACTTTGCTATACTTTCTGGCTAGATATAATATAAAGAAAATAAAAGCACGACAAGTAAAAGAAGCGTAGTTGAGGAAACTTACATTGGTATCGCTTATTAAGCTGAAACTTTTCTCATTCCGCCACAAATTAGAAATGTATCACGACCGAGGTCAAATGAAATGAAATATTACCCAAGATTTCTTTCCTCAAAAGTTTTAGAAAGGGATCATTTATTTGTAAATTATAATAATTTGATTTACAATTCTTTAATAAAAACAATAACAATTATAATCCGAGCAAATTTCGAGTAACTACAAATAAGAAATATGAGGTTTTTACTTGAAGAATTCTTCAGAAGGCTTCACCTACGGGTCTGATTATTATGTCGGATAATTGAACACGTGGGTGTGTACCTAAAGCATAAACTACAGCATCGGCTATATCTTCCGATTCTAGATACGGCCATCCAGAAACGTCTTTATCGAAATCGAATATTTCCGTTTTCACAAGACCAGGACTGATGCTCTAAAAAATATGAAATGAGTCAATATTTGTACATGGGCAAAAAATACAGAAAAAGCGGGAACTACCCTGAAATTAACCGGAAATACATATTTGAGCCGGGAATAACATTTAAAGTTTTGGAAAATGCGAATTTTGAAAGCATTCAAGAAAAATAACAAAAAATTTTTCAGATAACTTGGAAAATTAAAAATGATTTTTTCTACAAAAAAAATTCATTTTAAGAGAATATTTCAAAACATTTTAAAAGATTCTCAAAATTGTCGAAAAAGAATCTGGAAGATTTTAGGTAAACTCGTATAATTATGCAGAATACTAAAAAAATGTAAGACAAATACAATATTCTTAAAAGATATTTAGAAGTTTGGAAAACATTAAGAAATAATTTAACATTTGAAAATATTGCCCGGTATGTAAGTCAAAATGTAATTTTTTAAGGATTTTGAGAGAATTTGAAGTTTCTTAAGAATTTTGAAATGCTCAAGGAAAATTAAATTTTGAATGAGACTTCTGGTAAAATTATAAATGATTTTATATTTTGAAAAATTATTTGATTTAAAAAAAATTAACAAAATTAACAAAAAACAAAACTTTGAAAAACGTTCGAGTCTGTTTATAAAAAGATTGGAAAATTTTTCTTTTGGGAGAAATTTCACATTTTCGGTAAACAATGCAATTGTTTAAATCCAAACATATATATTTTTAAATTCTATATTTATTGTTAAAGATTAACTTTTTGTTGAAAATTCATCTTTTTTTAACTTAAAATTTGACTTTTCCATATTTTGTTAAGAATTGATATTTTTTGTTTAAAAATTCATGTATTTTTTTAAATCTCAACAATTTTGTTGAAATTGCACCTTTCTTCAAGAAAATCTCTTTTTGATTAAAAATTAAAACATTTTCAGTTAAAATATCGGCTATTACATTTTGGGCTGTTAATTCAAGTTTTTCGTTTGAAAATGCAATTACTTCGTTAAAAATTAATTTTTTTAAATGAAAATTTTTCAGTTTAGATAAAAATTTAACTATTTTGTAGAAAGATTTCCTTTTGCTTGAAAAGTAATCTATTTGATTTAAAATTAACTTTCTTGTTAAATATTTTTATTTTTGTCTGGAAACATTAAACCATTTTGTAAAAAATTCGTCTCTTTTTGTAAAAATTTCAGTTTTTTGGATTACGATGCAACTGGCTGAAAAATAATATTTTTTTTTGTGGAAGATTTAACTATTTCGTTAAAAGTTCTTTTTTTACAAAAAGAATTGAAAATTTTAAGATTTAAATCAATTTTAAACAAAATATTGATTTTGAATGATTTTAAGGTAAAACTTAGAAGTTTTTAAAGAATTTTTAAAGTTTTCAAATTAATAAAAAAGTTTTCGTAAGACTTATAGAAAAGTTTTCATACGATTTTGTATTTTCAAAAACTAATACTAAGAGAAAACTTAAAACAATTTCATAACATTTAAAACGATTTTCTTGAATTTCAAAAAAGAATATAAAAGATTTTAAAGACATTTTTTTATTTTTCAGATTACAAAATATTAGAAGAATAAATGAGCTACGTTTAAGAGATATTTTGATGTCTTGAAAGAGTTCAAAAATAATTTAGAACTTGTGAACATTTAAAAAAATTAAAAATAAAATGTAGATTTTTGACTCTCTCGAACAGAAAATTAAGATATAGTTTTTTCTAATTAATTTTTGCCTACCGAAATTTTTATTCTAGAGCCACGCAGCTCATCTTCTAAAGTTTGCGTTAATGCTGTAATTGCAAATTTCGTACTTGGGTAAACATTCAAGGAAAATTGATTACCAGTTCTAGGAATCCTGTGGCCTAAAACGCTAAAAGGGTAAAATTCATGTTTAAACATTCAGTCATATATTCAAATACTATGATTTAGGCACTAAATACTAAAAAGACCATAACTCCTTTTCCCCTATTTAAAAGGTATTTTCTCTATTTTTTCCTACTTGCTTAGTTCCATAACGCTTACTTGAATACTCATTTGAAAAAATTTGAAAAAATCAATGTACCCTAGGGTGCTTAGATAAATTCCGATTTTCGGATTTTCTGAAACCTTGAAGCGAAAAATTCTTTCTCGATGTGAAAAAGATATTCTGTATTTCTTCAAATTAAAAATTGTTTTTAGTATTCGCTATAATAGTTTGAAATACTTTCATAAAACTAAAGGGATAAATGATTTACAAAGATGTGAATTTTCTTTAGAAAAAAAATGAAAGGATGTTTCAGTTCCATAGGGCATCCATTTTGACTTCAGTTTTAAGGATCAAATTTAGCCTAAAAATTTGTAATTAAATATAAAAAAGATTGGGTAATATTTTTTACATAATGAACAATAATTTCATGTCCCGTAAGCTGTGATAATAATGACTGATTTAGTACATTGCAATTTATTAAAAATTAAAATTGCTTTTATATAAATGAAAAAGGTATCAAACATCGTTTGTAATTTTATTAGAAATCGTTTTTCAAAATTACAAATTTTAATATCCTGAATGTACGGGTATAATTTTGGTTTAGGTATTAGTATATTTTTTGGTTTCAAAAAGTGGTTATGTACCGAAAATAAATATTTGGATTGGGTACAAGAAATTATTTGTAATTAAGAGATAAATATTTCTCGTCAGTTTTATAATAAACCAAATTTATTAGAGCTCAATGTATAACCCCAAACTGAAATTTACCGTGAAATTGAGGCCTTATGGATGTTAAACGCCCCTCTACAATTTGTTTTTCTCACACCGAGATTTAAGAATAAATTTTAAATCTCTTTGAATAAGTTACACCTTCAGTTTTGCTATTAAATAAAATAATAAAAAATATATAGCCATTAAAGTTCCATATTAGTCATAAAAAAGTGTTGCTACTTCTGCTCTTTTTCTTAATCTAAAAGAATGCAGTCAGAGACACTTTAAATACTTAAAACATTAGTATTTGTTCCCCTTTTTTTGTCTTCTGTTTTTATTCAAACATTCTGCTTTTTTCCTATTTTGTGAAAATTTAGCACTTTACAAAAAATAATAATAACCTATTTATATTGATGATGTGGCCTTCTTCACAAGTTTCCTTTAAAATTTTAACAGCTTCCCGAGTGCAACGTAAAGTTCCCAATAAATTGACATCAATCGTTTGTTTCCAAATTGCTGGCTCAACATCTACAATTTAAGAAGAATGGAAAGACTGATAATTATTTATATAAAGATTTTTTTAAATTTGATATATCTCAACTAATCTTGAAATGATTGTATACTACCTAATATTTGTCCAGGAATAGCAATGCCAGCATTATTTACAAGAACATGAACACCACCAAACTCTTTTTTGATCCATTCGAATGTATGAATTATAGCACATTCATCAGTAATATCTAATTTTCGGGCAATAAAAGTCCCTTTGTCTTTTACACATTCCAGTTCTTTCTAAAGTACATAAAGTAAACAAACAATTAATTGTTTAAAAACTGGGTCAGGATTAATGAAAAATTGCTATGGACAGAGACATTAATTTTTATTTTTCTGACCTCTATTTTTTCTTTTCTTCTGGCAAGTCCAACCACTATCATGCCTTTTTGAACTAAGGATCTTGCTATTGCTGCACCAATGCCAGCAGAAGCACCAGTTACTGCAGCGACTTTTCCACACCACCGGTTCATTTTATCTGATATTAATTTCAACTTTTATAATTTTAATATACTTTTCTTTCTTATTTTCTTTTGAACATATTATTCTTCTCTGAAATATTTTGTCTTTTGTAATTCTGGGATTAAATGATTTCTAGAATACCGCCCACGCTTTTTTCAAGTGAGTTTTAAGTCTATGATAAATTGTAGAGCTTGTCAAAATTTAGAAAAAAATGACCTTCTCGAACGACTTATTTATTTGAGCTATATTCATAGTATTGATTTTGAATATTTGCTAAAGATAAAAACATTTTGAGAATATAAGGAAAACCAAATCTATTTCAAATCTCTCGGGGACGAAACATGATATTTTTTTAAAGGAAATCAGGAAATACGTATTTTTTTTCAGCTTGCGATAAATGGAAACAAAATTATACTAATTTTAATTTTTGTGCTTTAATTTTTCAAAAACGCACACTTTAATTTTTGTTAAAGTTTTTCTTCAGTTTGTGCCTTCATAACGAAGAGATCATGTGTGTTTTGAGCAGCATAAACATTTTCTATATTATATTTTATATATTATATATATTATTATTTATATATTTCTATTTTTAAACCCTTTAAAAAAATAAAAAAGGTGGGATTGTCGAGAAAATATTTCTTCAACATTTTCCAAATTTGATGAAAAAAATTTAAAACGATTTCTCATGAATATGGCACAAAATTCCATCTATATATAAAAAAAACATATTCCGTACCCGAGAGATTCTGCGACGTCAAGAACTTCTCATTCGTGTTCTTTTGCAAAGCTTTATTTTTAAATAAAATAAATGTTTTCAAAAGCATCGAGTTAAATCTCTGAAGAAAATAAAAATAACTTTTGTTCAACACGAAAAAATATACAAATAGAATGTTAGATGTTTGTCAGTAATTAGAAGTTTATTAATGATTTGTTAAATTTATACAAATTTTTAATACTTTCAGCTTAAAATTTCAATTACCAAATTCAAAAATCTTCAATTTTAAAGATTGATAATTCAAAATTCTTAAATTCTAAACATTCACAACTGAAATTTTTCTATTTATAAACGAATATAAATAAAAAAATTTTAATTGTGATGAATTTGATGTTTGAGCAATTTATCTCTTACAGAAGAAATTGTATCTTTTTTTGAAAAAAACGCAAGTGTTTGATTAAAAATTTACCTTCTTTTATTGATTTTTGGAGAACTCAGCTATTTTGTTAAGAATTTACCTTTTTGTGTTAAATTAAACCGATTTTTATTAAAAATTAATTATTAAGTTGAAATATTTACTATTATACCATTTACTGAAAATTATTTTTTTTTAAATTTATTTCATTGGTTAGAAATTCGTTTTTTTTGTTACAAAATTATTTTCTCAAATAAAGATTAATTACTCTGGCTTAGCATTTATAATTTAAGTTAAAAATTCATATCTTTGTTTAAATTTGAAATATTTGGTTGAAAAACTGATATTTTTATATACAAAATTCAGCGATTAAGATAAAAGTTAAAATACTTAACTAAAGATTTATCATTTTCGTTGAAAGTTTATCCATTTGAATGAAAGTTGAATTTTTTTTTAAAGATATTTCTTTCAATTAATTTGTTCAACTGAATATATAAATTTTTTATCTTTTGTCTTGAAAGGTCCTCTCCATATATTGGTTGAACATTTCCTTCTTTCTTGAATGCAAAATATTTGTTTACATTGTATTATTTTGTTCAAAAATTTGCCAAAATGCTGTATTTTGAATAAAATTTATGTCTTTATTTTCACCATAGAAATATTATATCAAATACATAATTCTGACACCCTAAGCTGTACTTATCTGTTTGATTTGAAACGAAATGAGTCAGCCTAAACTGATACCTGAGATAAAAATAAAATAAAAATTAAACATGAAGTCATTTATTAATGTGAATGTACAATGATAAAGTCTAATAAAAAAAAGTTGAAAAATGGCAAATGAAGAATTGATATCCATTTAGCAGATTGTCGAGTTTATAATAATAGACAGCATAATTTTAGTACGCGAAGACAGTGACACACACAATTTATTTTCTGGAGAGAAATATTGGTTTTCAATTTTATTGCATTGACAGCACAATTTTTAACCGATATTAATGAAACTCGGGTGCGAGGCGTAAAATGCAAAACTAATCATTTTTAAAAAGAATTGGGCTTGATAAAGTTAAAAATGTAAAATTTTTACTCTGAGAAAGCATAAAAAGCAGAATTTTCTCCTTTGTCAAGGACCATTAACACACTTACTAAACTGATTGACCTAATACTTCAGGTGGACATGAATTGAATTATTTTTTAGTGTTTATCAGAACTTGACGATAACTTCATTAGTTATAAAATTGTTAAGGGTTTCACAAAAAAGAATCATTATTTAATTAAAATTGTAATTAAAATTTAAATCGTTTAATATTCTGATATTTTTTATACTCTATCATAAAAAGTTTAATTTTTAATTTTTGTGCTCGGCCGCGGCAAAATCTGTTGGTACAATTATCGTAAAATGTTGGCTGATGGTAATTTTAACTAAAGGATTTGTAATTTCTTTAATAATTTAAAAATTGAGTATATTTCTTCATACAAAATTGAATTTTTTATCCTTGTGCACGCGTGCATTCAAATCTTTTGATATGGTGAACATACAATTTTAATTGCAACTGTAAAGTGTTTAAGGAATTTATAATATGATCATTATTTGATTTCATTAAAATCCTTTATACGGATTATTCTTAGCAGTGTTTGATTTATAATATTTTTGTATATATTTAATTCCAAAAAGCAGTGCAAATCCTACCAAAAAATCTACGACAAAAACAGAAAAAAAACGTTTTAATTTCTTTTTAGTAAAGTCTATGAAAGCGAATAAGCTGAGATGAAAGAAAAATAATAACAAAATTTTATATTTAAAATATATATTTAAGAAGATGATGAAATATGCCCTTTTGTTAAATGTTCATAAAACTTTTGAAGAAAATTTTTTCATGTTTTTATGGTTCAACAACATTTTTTTCTTCAGTTTTTTATGGATCCTGTATGAACGTATTTTTAAGTTTGTTTATTGATGTAAACTGGCCTATGTTTTAAAATTCGTTTAATCGCTTAATACTTAATAAAAAGTGCGTGTTTCCTTAGGTGATTAAAAAAGCATAAAAAATGAAAATACATTTTTTGACAACTGAAAATAGAAATTAACAAATTTGCATTGTTTGTCATTTAAAAAATTAATTTTGATGAAACAAATATTTTCTTACTTTCTCCCCATCTGAGGTTATTTACTTTCATAGAGTTTACCCCCCCCCCCCCCCCCCCCCCCCCCCACCAAAACAAACCACAACATATAAAACACAAACAAAAAAACAAAAACAATAATATAAATTTTTTTCTCAT
>JAAAKG020143325.1:0-11391 GCA_010014905.2 Druon quercuslanigerum
CCTTCTCTCTTATCTCATCATCCACTATCACATAATCAATTACCGTTCCCCTTTCTCCTCCTGACCATGTATATTCTTCTTCTTCATCTCCCTCTATACGTCCGTTTAAGATAAATTATCCCAACTCCTCCAAGGTCTTTAACAACTTCTTTCCCTCCCCATTCAGTACTTTATCTTTTGATTTTCGTCCTTCCTCTTCTTCCCATTCCCTTCCTCCTCTATCTCCTGTTTTCTCGTTGAAATCCCCACCTACTATAAGCCTAATATCTTATTGTCTGTTGTTTATAATACTTTTTTTCCTGTCCAATTGAACCCGTTTCTATGTTTTCTGAATATAAGACAGGCGTTTCTTCTTGCATCCGAGTCTTTCTATATAAATCAATCCTACACTTATCTACCTTTGTCCTTTTCTATCTGTTAGGCAATAACAAATTTCAGCTATCTTTTTTAATCTATATTTTTCTATCTGAGTAAATCCATTTCTATATTTTCAGAAATAATAGATAAACCTATATTCGTGTGTCTCAGTTTTTCTATCTAAATGAAACCACAGCTTATCTACCTCTATCCTTTTCTATCCGTTGGGCAATCTTAAATATCGTCTACCTTTTTGATACCTTTTTCCTGTTGAAGTGAATCGGTTTCTATCTTTTCTGAAATATACAATAGCCCTATCTTCGTGAATCTCTGCCTTTCTATCTAAATGAATCCACCTCTATTCTTTTCTTTCCGTTAAGCAATCTTAAAATTCGTATATCTCTTTAAATCCTTATTTTCCTGCCCATGTGAATCCATTTCTATCTTTTCTGACAAATAAGAGAGCCATATCTTCTTAATTTCCATTATTTCTATCTAAATCAATGCTGCACTTAACTACCTGTATTCCATTCTATCCGTTAGGCAATAACAACTTTCGTCTATCTTCTTAAATCCCTGTTTTTAAAATTAAAGTAAATCCGTTTCTATCTTTTCAGAAATAATAGATAAACCTATCTTCGTAAAGCTCAGTCTTTCTATCTAAATGAAACCACAGCTTATCCACCTCTATCCTTTTCTATCCGTTGGGCAATCCTAAATATCGTCTACCTTTTTGCATCTTTTTTTTCCTGCAGAAGTGAATACTTTCTATTTTTTCTGAAATATACGATAGCCCTATCTTCGTGAAGCTTAGCCGTTCTATCTAAATGAATACACAACTTATCCACCTCTATTCTTTTCTTTCCCTCAGGCAATCTTAAATTGCGTATATCTTTGTTAATCCTCTTTTTCCTCTCCACGCAAATCCATTTCTATCTTTTCTAAAATATAAGAGAGCCGTATCTTCTTGGATCCCAGTATTTATATATAAATCAATCCTACACTTATCTACCTCTATCCTTTCCTATCCGCTGAGCAAAAACAACTTTCGTCTATCTTTTTGCATCTTTTTTTTCCTGCAGAAGTGAATACGTTTCTATTTTTTCTGAAATATACGATAGCCCTATCTTCGTGAAGCTTAGCCTTTCTATCTAAATGAATACACAACTTATCCACCTCTATTCTTTTCTTTCCCTCAGGCAATCTTAAATTGCGTATATCTTTGTTAATCCTCTTTTTCCTCTCCACGCAAATCCATTTCTATCTTTTCTAAAATATAAGAGAGCCGTATCTTCTTGGATCCCAGTATTTATATATAAATCAATCCTACACTTATCTACCTCTATCCTTTCCTATCCGTTAAGCAATAATAACTTTCGTCTATCTTTTTAAATCCCTATTTTTCTATCCAAGTAAATCTATTTCTATCTTTTCAGAAATAATAGATAGACCTATCTTCGTGAATCTTAGTATTTCTATCTAAATAAATACACAACTTATCCATCTCTATTCTTTTCTTTCCCTTAGGCAATCTTGAATTTCCTCTATCTTTTTAAATTTTAATTTCCATGTCCAATTGAATCCGTTTCCATATTTTCTGAAATATACGATAGCCTTATCTTCGTGAATCTCAGTGTTTGTATCTAAATAAATCTACAACTTTTTCACTTCTATCATTTTCTATCCGTCAGACAATATTAAATTTCGTATATCTTTTTTAATTTTTAATTTTCATGTCTAAGTGAGTCCTTTTCTTTCTTTTTGGAATTATAAAATATTCCTTTCACCTTACATCCCATTATTTCTTAATAACAAAAAATTTCTTCTAACGTTTTTAATCTCTATTTTCCTATCCAAGTAAATCCATTTCTATCCTTTGAGAAATATAACATATCCCTATCTTCGTAAATCTAAGCCTTTCTTTCTTAATAAATTCACATCTTATACACCTCTTTCCTTTTCTATCCGTTGGGTAATCTTAAATTTCGTCTATCTTTTTTAATCCGTATTTTCCTACCCAAGTAAATCCATTTCCATCTTTCCTGAAATATACGATAGCCCTATCTTCTTGAATCCTATTTGTTCTATACAGTCAAATTCTCAGGCCATTTCCAGTAGGTATCTGACTGTAAAAGTCAAACACAAGTGAAATCATTTGCACCATCAATTACTGTAGGGTCAGCAGATGCTAGGGAATTTTTTGTTTTCTGTATAAACCCTTGCTGCTTTGACACTATTTTGTGGGAGTTTGAAATTCAAAATATATGATTATTTTCGAAAACATTTCGAACTGCATTTTTGAGTGGATTTAAATAGATAGAAATTAAAAGGATATATCGTTGATTGTGGGTAGTCTGGTATAGGTAAAGATAGGCATTTGTGAACAACAAATATAAAAAAGATAGGCCTATAGGACCACAATATAGATAATTGTGAGTGTTAGGGATAGAGTCAGGGCTACAAAGAGATAGATCTCCGTGGACACCTCGGATAGGGCGTGGACAGAAAAGGATAGAGTTTGTGAGATAAAAAGTGTGCATTCGGGAAGGATAGAATATTTACATCTTTTTCTATGAATACGTTTCTATCTTTTTGAATCTTTTTACTTCCAGCAGGGAACTACATTTTTTGGGCTTTTACCATTTTCTCCCTAGATACCAAACGTAGAGAAAACCTAGAGATATTCTGGACGTCATTTTGACAATACCAGTATACGTGAAAAGAGAGGCATGGATGTAATATTCTAAACTGGAGGGACTTAAAGAGACTTTGTTTGTAAGCAAAATTTTTCTAGCCTGCTTTCTGTTTCCCCTGGCTTGGGTAATTCTAGGTAAATTGATAATATTTCTCGTATTATATAAATGTGTACAGGAAAAAATAACAAAAATGCCACTTCCTTTTCAGATTTACGTGCTAAACCAAAACTTTAATACTAAATTTTCCGGACACAAGCGATGGCACAAGTGATTGATTTCGGACACAACACTGTAAAGGATATGTTTTTTAAAATTCTTTTTCCATATAAATCTATACAAACTGAAAAAGACCTTCAATTTCCCTAGAATAACCCAAGCTAGGGGAAACAGAAGACACAATAGAGAATTTCTATGTACAAACTAAGTCTCTACAAGTCGTTGCACTTAATAATATAACATCGATGTGCCTATTTTCGTGTGTACTGGTATTACCAAAATAACGTGCAAATTATCCCTGGGTTTTCCCTTATTTTATGAATCTAGGGAAAAAATGAGACCTGTAGGAGAAATTATTAAGCCGGATTTGGATTCAGCGACTCTAAATCCATACGTGTAGCCTAGTCACTTGTCTTGTGCAGACAAATTTTTTGTATGGCCTGTGGGACCAGAAATCCCTAGACTTTTTCCTACTTGTTACACCTAGAGGAAAACTGAGGCGTGTAGGAGAAATTCTAAGGCCAGTTTTGGATTCAGCGGTTCAAAATTCATAAGGGCAGCCTACTTATTTTTCCTGTGCAGACAACTTTTGTTTTGTGGGCCTGTGTTATTTTAATATACTTTTAACATATTGCTATCATTTTCTTAATTTCAAAAGATTTAAAATTTTTCGGAAAATTAGGGAAATTATATCTGAATCTTAAAAACGGATATGAAGCTATAAAATTAGTTTTAATACTTTTAAATGATGTTTTAAATTCTTATTTGTAATAATATTTTTTAACTTAAAAATGTACCAATGTACTGTCATTATTGTGATTGCAATTTAAGAAATTTAAATGCGATAAAAATCAAAATTTAAAATCCTATTTAACATCCAATAATCAAATAAATGTGCAGAATTCCTAAACATAAAATGAAGAATACAGAGACTTAATTTGGACAACCACCATAAAATGTTCCACTGCAACCTGCAAAACGCAAAAATTGTCCTAGAAAAGATAAAGAACTCTTTTTAGATTCTCATCCTAAGGACAATCTATAGGTTGTATTTAAAATTTCATTTTTTCGTTTTTCATTATATCTCCACGTTTTGAGACCTCCTGAGTTCGAAAAAATGATTTTTTCGAAGGCGTCTGTCTGTCTGTCTGTAGTCTATAGTATGCACATTTTTAAAATATTTGAGACTATTCTTTTCAAGATTTAAAAATTCTATGTGCAATTATTTATAGCACTTGGAAACTTAAACAATTTATCCCCAATGACTCTTCACGACAAAATGAAAATTATCAGAGTTATAGCATTTTTAAAATCCAAAAAAATAAACCAAAATGAACATTTTAAGCCAAACAACGCATGATATGGAAAAATTCAAGAAAAGAAAAACGTTTTTTTTAACCCGATAACAGTTTGATCATACAAAAAATAATGAAAACTAAAAAATTCCATTTTATGGCCAATCTATACAAGATACGAAAAAAATGAATGGACTAAAATTTCGCACCTTAAAAAGATTACAAATTTTGTTATTATTTAATATTTGATAGGATGCATAGTTTTTGTTTTTAGTCTTAGAAGACAACATTAGAAATTTTTAATTAAAATTTTGGACCAACGGCACAAGCTTTGAAAAAAATAAACAGACAAAAGTTGCTCTTAAAAAAAATAAAAATTTTAACAGACATCCGAGAATCAAGTGAGAGCTAAAAGATAACAATTTTTCGGTGATTGTCCAAATTTTGGTGGTTTGATTTTGGGTTTTCTTTTAAAGAATTCTACACATTAACTTGATTATTGGAGCCTAAATAGAATTTTTTATTTAATTGTTTCACAATCTAAATTTCTTAAATTTCAATTTATCTTACGTGGTTTCGTTGCTGTTCCTGTCTGCTCGATTTTTTACTTTTTATTAAATATTTTTGCCTTCATAAGCTGTATGAGTCCCGAAGTATTGGTGGTTATTTTTATTAATTTTTCTTTATTGTGGTTTAATAATAGTAAAATAAAGATAAAAAAATAAAGAAGGAAGGGTATTTAGTTAGGTGTCTTCTAATTTTTTTCCTCTTCTTTATTTTTGTCCAAGAAAAAGTCTTTTCTTTTTTAGGAATTTTTTTTCTTTTTTTAGGTTGCAATAGGAACATTTTCGGTGGTTCTCGAAATTTTCGTTTTAAATTCCTAACCTATAATGCAAAAATATTGCAATATTAATAATAAAAAATTATTTCTAACCAAAAAGAACTAGTTTTAAACTAGATTCTTAAATTAGTAGTAAGCATTATTCAGTAGAGTTCAAAAAAGATGAATTTTTTACAAAAAACATAATAATAGTCTAAGAAAAAAATACGAGTATTAAATAATATATAAAACCGTGAATTCAACAAATTTCGTGAATTCCATGACGTTCGTGAATTTATTCAATTCCGCGAATTCCATGATTCGATGAATTCTGTGAATTTCGCAATTCAGAGAATTCCTGGAATTCTATAAATTCCTTCAATTCTACATATTCATTCAATGTTGAAAATTTCGTGAATACCTTCAATTTCGTAAATTCCTTATAATTCCATCAATTCCTTGAATTTTGTGAATTCCGCGAATTCCTAAACTTACATGAATTTTGTAAATTTATTGAATTCCATGAGTTCTGCAAATTTCAAGAATTCTGTGAATTTCGTGCATTCCGTGAATTCAATGCATTCTACAAATTCCGCGACTTCCTTGAATTTCTTTATTTCCAGGAATTCGATGAATTACGTGAATTCAAAGGATTCCTTGAAATGGAAGAATTCCACGAAATCCGTGGCTTATGTGAATTCCATGACTTCCGCGAATTTCGTGAACTCTGCGAATTTTAGGAAATCCGTGAATTTCATGAATTCTGTAAATTTCCCTAAATCCTTGAATTCCATGAATTTCATGCATTCCATAATTATCACGAATTCCATGAATATAATGAATTCCGGGAATTCGAATAATTTTTCGAATCCCTCCAATTCAGCAATTTCCTAGAATTCTGTCAATTCCTCGAATTCAAAGGATTCCTTGAAATTGACGAATTCCGCGAATTCCGCGGCTTACGTGAATTCCATGACTTTCGCGAATTCCAAAAATTCCGCGAATTTCATGAATTCTGAGAATTTCAGAAATCACGCGAATTCCGTGGATCCATGAATTTCATGAATTCCGGGAATTCGAATAATTCTGCGAATCTCTCCAATTCAGCGATTCTATACATTCCTCGAATTCAGAGGATTCCTTGAAATTGACGAATACGGCGAATTCTGTGACTTACGTTAACTCCATGAATCCTCGATATTTCTTAAATTTTTTGATTAACATTAATTTCATGAAGTCTATTAATTTCATAAATTCCATGAATTTCATGAATTCCGGGAACTCGGTGCATTTTGCGGATCTATCCAATTCAGCGATTTCATAGAATTCTATAATTCTCTTGAATTCACAGGTTTCCTTGCAATTGCCTTATCCGCGAATTCCGTGGCTTACGTGAATTCCATGACTTTGGTGAATTCCATGAATTTCACGAATTTCAGTAATCCCGCGAATTCCGTAGCTCCGTTAATTTCATGAATTTTGTAAATTTCCTTAATTTTTTGACTTACATAAATTTTATGCATTCCATGATTTTCACGAATTTCACGAATTCCATTATTTTCATGAATTCCATGAATTCCATTAATTCTGGGAATTCTTTGAATTCCGTGAATTCGATGAATTCTACGAATCTCTTCTGCTTAGAGATTCTATTAGTTTCTAGAATTCAAAGAATTCCTTGAAATTGACGAATTCCGCGAATTCTGTGGCTTACGTAAATTCCATAAATTCTGTATATTTTCCTAATTTCTTGACTTTCACAAATTCCTTGAGTTCCACGAATTTCATGAATTCCATGAATGCCACTAATTCCATGAATTCCGGGAATTCGATGAATTCTGCGAATCTCTCCAATCCAGCGATTTCCTGGAAATCGATAAATTCCTTGAATTCTATTTATTTCGGGCATTCTATCAATCAATCAATTATTAAATTGTATTCTATCAAATATCAGTGGCTTATGTGAATTTCATGAATTCCGTGAATTTTATGAATATTACGATTTTAAATATTTCTAAAAATTCCGTGACTCCGTGAACTTCATGAATTCTGTAAATTTTTTTAATTCCTTGACTTCTATGAGTTCAATGAAAACTGCGAATCTCTCTTACTCAGCGATTCTATTAATTTCTTAAATTCCAAGAATTCCTTGAAATTGACGAATTCCGCGAATTCTGTGGCTAACGAGAATTCCATGAATTCTTTATATTTTCTCAATTCCCTGACTCCCACGAATTTCACGAATTCCATTATTTTCATGAATTCCATGAATGCCGTTAATTCCATGAATTTCATGAATTCCGGGAATTCGATAAATTCTGCGAATCTCTTCAATCCAGCGATTTCCTAGAATTCGATAAATTTCTTGAATTCTGTCAATTGCGGGAATTCCATCAATCAATCAATCAATTATCAAATTGTATTCTATCAAATATCAGTGCCTTATGTGAATTCCATGAATTCCGTGAATTTTATGATTTTTTCGATTTTAAATAATTCTAAAAATTCCGTGACTTTGTGTACTTCATGAATTCTGTAAATTTCTTTAATTTCTTGACTTCTATGAGTTTAATGAATTCTGCGAATTCCAGGAATTCCAAGAATTGCATGAATTCCATGAATTTCGTAAATTCCTTGAATTCGGTGAATTCTGTGAATTTCTTGTGTACACTTTTCGTCTTAAAAACACTCTGATACATGTATTGGAATACTTTATGGTGACTTCACGATTTACAACTTTTATTGTAGAAGTGTTGCAGAAGTGTTCTTGTAATTAAATTGAAAATAATTTAAAAAATCAAGACCAGGATCAAAGAAAGCAGAGTAATTGTATCAATAAGGACAATTAATCACTTAATATGATACTTAACAATAAATTAAAAAATAAATAAAATGTCAGATTTTAAAGCTTCAAGTCTTGATGAAACGTTCAAGACATATGTCAAAATCGAATTTGATTTTTCTTCAAATTTGAAGATATTTGGATGAAAATCATAGAAAATACGAGTTTTTGAGTATTTTATAAGGCCACCTTTTCCATTTTTTAAAATTTTCACTTTGATGCATCACGAAATATGCTTCCTTACAATAAGATAGCCTTTTAATTGACACCTGAAAATTTTTTTTACCCAGAAACAATTAAATAATTATTTTAAGGTCGTCTTAAATTTTTTCAAAATTTTTAATTTTATTTGTCCTAATGTTCATTCTAATAAACAAATCTGCCTCTTGTCAGAAATTGACGATATTTTTTTATTTTTTGTGGAAATTCGAATTTGACGAAAATGTATAGATACATTTTTTCAACTTAGTCTGGAAATCACAATTGTACAGAGCCATATGATTCCGATGAAATATACCACAACTATCTGCATTTTAAATTATACGATACTTTTTCCTATTTTAATTTCATGAGAAAGTTTTGGGCCATTCAAGAATAATAGAGGAGAAGAATATAAAATACAGTTATGGCGAAGAAAATACCATAAATATGCTATTCCAATAATAATAATAATAAGTTTAAATAATTCAACATTTTGAAAACATATATATATTTAAATTATAGAAGTATAATAACAATAGCACTAAGTGCAAAGTATAAAAACGCTCACAGATTAGATTTAAAAAAAAATACTATTATTATAAACCAAATCCTGAACCTTCATGATGATCCCATTGATGATGGAGATTAAGTTTATGATGAGAATTTTTTGGAACTGTATATGAGGATTATTGCTACGGATATAGATATATATATATATTTCAAAATTCACTCTAATAGATCATCCTGGAAAACATGTTCTGGATGTGGATACTGCTGGCTAAATTGACCATGAAAATCTTAAACATCTTTAGGGCCTGCAGCTTTTCCATTTACTTTTTTTCTCCTCCGATATGCAATTTTCGTTAACGAATTATCTGCTTCATGCAAAGCAGGAGGTGGTTGCTCTGATGAAGTATTAGGTTGAGGTTTAGAGCTAGGAAGACCTTTAGGATAATACATTTCATACGAATGTAAAGTATCCTTGTCTTTTTGTTCTTGTCTATAATATAGTTTTCGTTTATCCTTGAAAGTTTCTTGTTTATTCAATTTACCCTGCTTTATAAAAGGCTGTGCAGAAACTCTTGGAGATTCTTCCACTTCAGGATCCACCCTCATTTTGCCTGTAAAAGAACAGCAGATATTTACCACAATCATCATATCTGATCCAAGCGATCTAGATGTTGACCGAGGGTCTACATTTGTTAAGTCTTAACAAATATTATTTTTACAAAGGTTCAACAACTCTCTTGTGCGAGAAATATATTATCTAAGAATACTTTGAAATACTTCAGAGTGTACCAAGAAAAAACAAAAGAAAGTTTAATTTTCTATTAAACTGATTAAGTTAATAACCCAACAAGATAAATTTTTATCAAAAGACATGAGTTTATTGCCAACAAACTACTATCCGAAAATTATTTAGTTTTCTATGAAGTACATTAATTTTCAAACATTTAGTAAAAAGTGCAAAGGCATAGACGTCATTCTAAATTACATTTTTTCTTCCTTTGGAATTTTTCAGAATATTTGGTGATATTTGAGAATTTAAGGAAATAATTCAAAATATAGGAAATATTAAGAATACTGATACCTGCTTCGCTCAGCTTTTTCTGTAATAGCTCATCTTTTTTTGGCCGGATTTTTCTTGATCCCATCGATGGCATCTGCACCACCTCCTTAGTGTTTTCATTATCAGAACGTTGGTCAGGAGCATCAAAATCTGATTGGAATAGAGGGGGTTCCCCGTCACGAAAATGTCTGATTAGCCACCGAATATTTTCGTGCCCTGAGTATTTTGGGTCATGTTCTGGATTTTGGTGTCTAATTTGATCATTTTGGATCATCCTTGAAGACGAAGCAAATTGAGGAGGAAGCCCATCTCGAAACTTAAATTTGTTTACAAGATCTAATATTTCTGTGAAAAGACAAATACACAAATGTATATACAAAACTCATAACATCCAACCTAATTGAGCTTATAAATTTTCACCTGTTGAACTTTGTTGACGAGAGGTTCCTGGAAGATGAGAATTATATTCATCTAAATTCATAGCTTGATGCGCTAGTGAAGTAGGATTATGTGCTGAAGATGATGATGAAGGGAGTCTCGAAGTAGCAAGTGAATCTACTCTGTCTTTATTATTTTTAGAAGACTTTTTCCCCGTGAAGATTTTTGGTATTCTACCTGATGCATCTAAAGAAATGACAAATTTAGAAAAATATAGATAAGACTCATCATATCAGGAACGAATGATCCACATTTTGATTAAACAAGGATGATGATTAAACGGGAACGCAAATGGATTATATGTTTTTTGGGTCGCTTAAACCGAATCTGGAAACTGTTTTGCTACTGTTGATCTTTTAAGAGAGACACGTCAAAAGAACACAAAAATCAAGCACCCCTAAGAGAACAGAAGCCTGCTGCGTCCACGTCGTTGCTCCGGAGTATCACTTAATGTAGGTTATTAAGATGCAGAAAATTTTGACCTTATTGAGTATTTAAATTATATTTTTCAAACCCCAAATTTTATAAGGAATAATATTAAATCAAGTTCTTTGAGTATTGTTAGAGGTGAGGGGGATAACATAAATCAAGCAACCCAAAGAGAACAGAAGCCTGCTGCGTCTCCGTCGTTGTTCATGGGTATCGCTAACTGTGGGTTATTGCGAAGAGCCTTATTGAGTATTTAAATTTTATTTTTCAAGACCCAAATTTTATAAGAGATAAGAATAAATAAAGTTCTTTGAGAATTGTGAGAGGCGAGTGGGATAACGTAAATGAAGCACCCCAAAGGGAACAGAAGCCGGCGTTGTTTCGGAGTATCATTTAATGTAGGTTTTTAAGAAGCAAAAAGTTTTGACCTCATTAGGTATTTAAATTATATTTTTTGTGACCCAAATTTTATGAGAAATAGGATTAAATAAAGTTCTTTGAGAATTGTGAGAGGCGAGTGGGATAAC
>JAAAKG020143326.1:0-11391 GCA_010014905.2 Druon quercuslanigerum
ATAGAGAAAAATTGTTCTTTTGGAAAAGAAATTCATAATTTTTATTTGAATATTTAAATGTCAAATAATTTTTTTGGTTTGAACATTCGAATATCTAGCTAAAAATGCAGCTAATTGTCGTTGCAATTTAATCTTTGAGCTTAGAATATTCAACCATTTGGTAGTATTATCAAATTAAAATTTTTTATAGTTGAAAATCGGAACATCTGCTTGGTAAATCATCTTTTTGGTTTAAAATACATCTTTTTGCGTTGAAAAGTGAACTTTTTTCCAACAGATGCCCCTTTTTAGACTTAAAACTAAACTTTTTTTTTAAAAATGTATCTCTATTGGTTGAAAATTCAGCTATTTTGGTATAAATCGAATGTATTCCGACATTCAATTTTAAGCATTTCATATTGAATACAATATGAAATATTATTATTATTATTATCACTCGGTGGGGAAGGGATTAGTGTGAGGAAGGTGTTATAGAATTTTTAGATTGATCTAAAATTTTCGGCTTATCTATTTAAATAACACGTTCATTCCGCAACTCTGCTCGGACCCACGTTGCTGATCAATCTCTCTAGCAATCACCCCAAGTGAAGATCCTCACAAAGTTGTCGTGTGAGGTTCCCCACTTGGGTCCATTAGTATCCAAGGTTTTTGATTCAGGGGTCATTCACTCTACTGACACTCTTCTTATTAACTATTTTCCGCCATACGTTTCTGTCCTGGCATACTTCTCTACCTTCTTTAACGTCCATGCATTTTTTCATGCAGACTCTCGTGTTTCTATGGCTTCTTATATCCCTTCTAACTAGGGTCTTATTCACACATTCTAAACATTCCTTCCGCGGTCTGCCTCTGGGCACGCTACCTTGGTATACGTGTTTCGTTAGTCCTCCATCCTTTATTCTCTTAACATCCCTAAACCATCTCAAACGATTTCTTTCCCATGTGGCAACTAGCGTCTCTTCCGCACCACATTCTTTAAGGATTATCTCGTTGCTGACTTTGTCCATCAGAGTTTTCCCGCATATTATGTGCAAGAATCTCATGTCAATCGAGTTACGTTTACTCTTATCTTAATTTGATTTTAAATAATTTACTTCCTTACTTTTCTCTTATTTTTGTAAAAATAACTACATATATTAATAATTATAAAATGAAATTGAACCAAAAATTTTGACTTAAAAGGACAGATGGACGCTCTTATCTGTGAGTTCGAGTTTTGTGTGATTAAGATGCACATTTGATCAGAATTAAATCAATTCTTTCTTCGACCGTCCATGTAAATATGAGTACGAATTTTTGTTGGTCTTCATTAAATAAAAGGAATGAATAACGAAATTACTATAAAGTTGGTTTATCAATATTCGACGTTGTGGCTATCACTGCGTGCCTATTTCGAAAAATCTAAATAAGTAATTTATAAATGACAGTTGTTACTTACATTTTATTACAAACAATACATTATAAAAAAAAGTAAAAGACATAAAAATACCGGTGCTTATTTAAATATAATTTATTTTTTATTTAAATTTATTTTAATTTAAATTAAAAAACACAAAATCGTATCACACAAAAGCCTAAAAAAAATTTAATTAGGCTTTTTTAGTAAGAAACTACATCTTAATTGATGAAAAAACAAACCTTTATAATGTTTTTGGACAACAACGAATATATCACGCCTTTAAATGACGCCTTTATGCTGTATTAATGAATTTACCGCCGAAATGTATGCCTCTTTTCTACTTTGTTATTTGTTCGTCGTTTTCGAAAAACATTATAAAGATTTGCTTTGTCATAATTTAAAAATGTAGTTTCTGAATAAAAAAGTCTCTTCAATTTTTTGATGCTTGCGTATGATTTTTTTTTTGTGTTTAATAATTTAAATTGGTAAAACGCATAATTATTATTTTAAAAATGGACTCAACTGATTCAATTGACGTGAAAATTGACTCCAAAATTGAATATTCTTGTTATTTACAAGAAAATTGGCACATTTATTTTTATTTATTTTACTTTCTTTTATAAAAAATTGTTTTTGATAAAATATAAGAAACGTTTGTTATTTAGATATTATTTATTTATATTCTCTTAAAAAGCTACGCAGGGACAACCAAAACGTCAAATATTAATAAACGATCTTTGTAGTAATTTCGTTATTTTTTCCTTTTATGTTAATAAAGACCGTAAGACCTAAAAGATTCTTATTCATATTTGTGTGGTTATCTGTGATGAACAATGTTCCTGGTGGAAGAAGTTTTTAAAATAGCGTGACGTAATTTTTAAACGCATTTCGAGCCATCAAAGAAGTATAGAGAATTGTGTAAGAGAAAACAAGAAGGAAAGCAAAAATAAATAAATTTGTAAATAAGATGCGAAAAACAAATTAGGCATACGTATTAAGATAAAAGTGCAAGACTCGTGGAAGTATTTTAAAGGAATGTTTGTAGAATCAGATGGAAGGAAAACAGAAAACTGTGAGAATGAGGTAAGAGGAGAAGAGGTGGAGGACCTAAGGAATGAAGAGTTAAGAATGTAAATCGATAGGTCAAAGGAAAGAAAGGCAGGAAATAAAGAAATAAGGTCACTGGGAAAGGTGAAACAATTGTGTAAAAAGTGGATAGGATTCCAAGAGAGTAGAAGGAAGGATCGACAACACCGACATACATGAAACGATAAAAAAGGAAAGCAGAAAATAACAGAGGGATAAATTGTTTGAATACAGTTTACTATGTATATATGCTATATTCTCAACGGAAATAAAGAAAAGTTTATTCGAAATTCAAGAGAAATATACATAGGATCAAGGGATAGGGCAAGAGTAGAGGAAAAAATGAGGGAAAGAATTCGGGACAAATTAGTTTTACTGGTTAGAGAGGAAGACTTATTGCGAAGTATGATGAGAATATTACAGAGATTACAGCAAACAATGAGCTTGTAAAAGAAATGGAAAGAAGTGCAGTGGTAGTGGAAAAGGTGTGGAGAATAGGAGATAACCTATTTAAAGATGATTTCAAAAAGAGAATGATAATGTATAAGGCGTTAGTCTCGAGTGTATTAACGTATAGAGTAGCAATGCATTATTTAGTAGATTATCAGGAGGGTGAAACACTGCATGAAAAGTACGTTAGATAGACACTGAGATTAGATACATGTACGCCTTAGAATATGGTGTTTAGAGAGGCGGAAAGGGCCAAAATGAAAATAAGAACTGGTAACAGAATATATAAATTTAAAGAAGTCCTAGAAAGCGGTGGCTAATTGATAGTCAAAGTGCGCGTAGAGAATATACAATTGGGAATAGGGTAAGAAAAGAGAATCGAAGGAATGAAAGGTATATAAAGGCAAATGTTTGGTCAGAAAAATTAGTGATGGAGAAGCACAAAAATAGAATTAAAGTCCAAAAAGTATTTATATAAAGGCATAGACAAGTATTTAAATAATTAATTTAAAATAAGATAAAGGAAGCAAAATATGATTAAAATTATAATTGGATAAGGGTAGAGGAAATAGCCAAATAGTTGCAGAGGAAGAAGGAAAGAGAAACGCTGAGAGTGATCGCGACGGTAAGATATGGAAATACGAAAAAATGAAACAAGGATGGGGTGAAGACGTAGTCTGAACTACTGTAATACTGTAATACTAGAAAGGAGGGAAATGTTAAAATGTATAAAGTAAGGTTTGAACAACAAGTGAAGAGCAGAAACGGAAAAAAGGCACAAAAAGTAGAAAAAAATTCCAAAATAAGGCGAAGAGTAACTTACTTTCTAAAATACACAATGTAAACATTTTAAGTATACGTGAACCGAAATGTAACATACATGGTATGCAGATGTCTAGGCCCAAGTGACCGAAATAAATCATTTGCACTACTAAAAGAAGCAGAGTTGTAGAAATGCCACTGTTTTAACCAACTATTTTACCTGTGATTTTTTTTTTGGACGTCTCCCTTAACATGATAACTAGTCTGCCACTTACGTTACACGGAGTAAAAATAGTAATTATAAGCTGGCGGCAGTAGTACTTCATATTTAAAGTTCAAATTACTCGTTTTGACGATGGTACTTAGATGTAGATAGTGATAAAATGAGTGAGAGCGCGAAAAATAGAGTATGATGGGGTGAACGTTAAGATACTCTGAGATTACGAGAGATGAAACTTTCATAAAATACTCCTTACTCTTCTCTCTTTCTCTACACTCTTCCCAGACTTTCAGTTGGGAGCCTAGGGGGAATTCAAAAGTAGACGCGTGTAGAAGTGAGCGAAGCTGGTACGTAGATATTAAGGGAGTTTAGAGAGTGAGTCTGTGAGTCAGCCATTGGATTCTCCTGCTGAACTTTTAATAGTCCAGGAAAAGCCGTCAGCACTCTAAAGGTCTAAAGAAGAAGAAGAAGTGGCTTCGGTATTGGTAAGCGTGTAAGTTGATTTCTCAGTATCGGAAACTTCGTAATCCCAATGGAGTTTCCAGCAAGTGAGAGTAGTGCCCATCGTTATACAAATGTATATTTCATGCTGCATTTTCCAGTTTTACAGAGAGGAGAGTTCGGAAAAAAATTCTTCATTCAAAGTTCATAGATTTTTCCTCCAATGGATGGATACTTTGGTAGATATACCTAACTTTGTACTATATCGAGGCTGCTGTTAAGTCTTCATTACGACAATTTTCTTTAAAAAGTTTGATTTTCAGCACCAAAAAGGAAAATTTTAAACATAATTAGTTCATGCTTCAACTAAATAAGATATATTTTTGAGCAAACATGATAGAGTTAAATTGAGAGTAAAAAATTGAATTTTCAGCAAAATAGCTAAATTCTCCACTAATAACATGAATTTTTAATTAAAAAGGTAAATTATAATAACCCTGTTAAATTTTCCCCTTTGAATGTTCTTCCTAAAAGTTAAATATTCAACTAAAATAGAGAAAAATAATGGTTGAATTTTCATTCAAGAAAATTATTCATGACCAAATAAAATTAATTTTCTATCAAATTGTTACATTTCTAACTATTTCGTAGAAATACTTGAATTCCTAACTGAAAAAGATAGATTTTTAACTTGAAACAGAATATATAAATTTTCGGAGAAAAAAATTTTCAATAAAATAAAAAAATTCAGCAATATAGTTAATTATTTAATTAAACAGATGAATTCTGACTCAAGAAGAGTAAATTTTCATCAAATAGGCAAACTTTCAATCTACTACTAGAAATTTTAATCAATAAGATTTAAAAACGAATTCTCTAGCAAATAGTAGAATCTTCAAACAAAACAGATTATTTTGCAATCATAGAGTTGGATTTATACCCCATAAGTGAAATAAAATAAGTTCATTTATTTAAAAGAAATTATATTCTTGGGCGATCTACGAGTTTTAATCCAAGAAAATGAATTTTCAACAAAAGAGTTAAATTTTGAACCTAAAAGAACTTTATAACAAAATTTTTGAATCTTCAACAAAGAATAAAATTTTCATTAAGGTTATACGTTTTCTCAGTTAATATAATTTATATTTATATTATTTTCATTTTGTGTATGTTTTTAAATCAAGTCTTTTTGTATCTTACAATGACGGATGAGGGATTAAAAATGTCAGAAAAGTAATCAAAAACTTCCCCATGTCTTTCAAGTTTTACCTACTATTCCCTGACTTTACCTGAACAGTTTTACATTTCTTATTTTCCCTGACTTTCCAGAATTCACGAACCTTTAGCAACTCTGTATGTAAATGATAAAGCAGTGGAAGTTTTATTTTATAAAATCTTTATTTTAATTACTTTTAATTTTAATATATAATGAATCTGAAAATCTATTTTCCCCATTTTTTTAAAGAATCTCTCATGGCTGGCGGATTCGGGTTTCAAAATTCTTCGGAAATTTTCATATATTCAAAACTCAATCACAACAATCATTTTCGGAAACGGATTTTGAAAAGGGTGAGCAAATAGTCCAATCAATTCGACAACCAGGTGGAAAATTCTTTCGCAGCGATCTCTTCAGGAATTGCATTCATACCTCGGAAATTTCCAACCCTACAGGAGATTCTTGAAGTTACCCTCGGGCGAGTAAGCAAAGCGACGCAAGTAGACGTAGACACAACTGAGCAAATTGCATCTTATGAAGTTGTAAAATATTCCAAGGCGAATGTAAATTTTCTCTTCTACGTGGCGCAGGTGTGAAATGGGTCCCTGGGAATACGGCGCACAAGAAAGAAACATTTTTTTGTTATCAGAGGCTGTAAAATAAAAAAAATTATAAGTTTTCGTTTTTTATTCCACCATGCTGGAAGCTGCTCTATTAGTTAGATTATTTTCGAAAATGACGCAAATTGAACGCCTTGACATACAGATGTCCGTTTAAAAAATAACATTTTATGTGTTAATGAATCTTCTGATTTATGACTGAGATTCAAGAATAATAAATATGACGAAATTTTGTTTTTTAGACCACCATGCTGATAAATTTTCTTTCAGTCTCATTTTCTACAAAAATGGCTTAAATTGAGGGTCTAGGCATCAAGATCTCAGGTCCGTCGCATCAGCCCCTCCATGAAATTTTCACATCTACACAATCTTGAACAACTCTAAATGCGCTTATATGTACAAACATATAATAAATTTTACCACAAAGTGGGAATAAATTTTTTCATAAAAATCGGTTATCAACTTTCTTAGTTTTGAATGCGCTCCAATGCGCTACTAGTTAATTTTTTTGGTTCATTTAATTGTACTATTTGTTTAATTAGTAGTAAATGGTAGAGGGATTTCTGTAATAATTGTGTTAAATAATTAGTAACAATTATTAGTTAATCGTGCGTTTTGATTTTTTAATTTAAATTAAATAGTGCAAGTAACATAGAGAAGATGTACCTTTGTAATATTTTGCAAAAAAAGAAACTATTTCAACAATTGAACATTTATTACAAGATTATGAGTAAGTTAAAAAAAATTCCTGCGCAAGAAAATTTAAAGAAATTTGTTAAAAAATTCACACAAAAACTACACATTTTGTAATATCTGATCAAAACTAATATCTCAACACGAAAAAGAGTTCAAAGAATTAATAATAAAGTGAATACATTGTGTTATTCTTTGATTGAAACCAATCAGTGTATCTTACTAGAATAAGGCTCAAATTTGTGATATTTTGTAGAGAAACATGTACATGAATGAAAATGTTGTAAACGATCATGAACAATTGGTATCAATACCAGAAATACCTGGATTCTTTACGGTTGTTGACAGATTTGCAAAAAACTACATTCATCAGATTTATTTCGTTATCATTATCGATGCCTTCTGCAGGCATCGATAATTTGGGATAAAATCTGAGTTCAGAGGGTAGACTTTGATGCATGCCGGCAGGAGGTAGAAAGGTTCAAGTAAAAATTTAAAGTATATATTACATTCACGCATATTATTTTTAAATTTTCCTGCAATTTGCTCTCATTTATTTAAAAAATACGCCTTCTAGCCTCATTTTTTTAAAAATCCTGACATTTTTTAGTGTTGGTTTTTAATTAGCAGTTGTAAGAAAATAAGAAAATATAGGAAATTCTATTTTGGATTTTTGACTAAAATGAAAGAAGCTTTTTTACGTGTTCCTATTTTATTTGAGGAAAACTGAAATATTATAACTGCTTGCATATATATTAAAATTGTAAAATCAAATATCTCATGTTGTGGTGTGCTTTTCTTTTATTGCCGGTGCCGAAAAAATCTGTAAATCCTATTTTTTGTGGAAAATTATATTTCCTTGAAACATAACTCTGACCATCATTAAGCTACTTGCCTAGATCAATTCTTTTATCCTATTTAACGCAAAACTTTAATTCAATGTTCCCTTATTTAAAAAAAAAAGATTTGTATAAATATGGATCGACATCGAAAATATTTAGACGTACCGTTTTTCCTTTTACCGTTTTTTAAATAAAATCAGTATTGAATTTGCTAGATGAATGTAACAGGATAAGTTACCGAAAAATTTACGAAAATTGTTTATATGTAGAAATTACAATTATAATAGACAATTACTTTTAAAATTGAAGAAACAAAAATTAAGAATAGAAAATTTTTTTATTTAAGTATTATTTAGATCTGTCTATGATAAAAACAGGTTTTGAGTAAAATTCATACGAATTTCGGATTTCATACAAATATCTTACGATACAATTAATCAATAACTAATCCAATAATAATTATATGATTTAAGATTCTTTTGATCAAAAATTATTATGTCTTTCGGTAAAAATATGTTTTGTAATAATAGAAAGAAATGAACAATAAGATTCTTCAAAAAGAAAAAACGTTCTTAAGATTTTTTGAATAAAACTATATTGCTTTGTATATTTTATCGTCTAAATATGTGAAACCCCTTTTTGAACTCTTAAAATCGAAATTTTTTCAAAAAACGACGTAAGATTGAAGTATGGTACAGGGGATATTTTGCAGAAAAAATATATGAATGTTTTGAATATAATGGCTCTTTAACAGAAGTTGTAAATATTAACATGAAGACAGTCAAACTTCTTTGAATTAAAAAAGCTTCTAAAATACTAAGTATATAGTTAAGAAAATTTTACAATTTTTTTCACCCTTAAGTTGAGCAAAAGGTCAGTTTTTCAACATTTTTGCTGCAAAGATTTAAAAAATGCTGACTTTTTGTGCCAATTTTTCTTGCATTCAGAAAATTTTGAACTTTTGATTATGTTTTTAGTACATCAGGAACCGAGAAAAATTACATTGTAAAATTATGCTGAAAAGGATCATGCTGTAAGAAAGTCTCTATAACTATTATAAAAAAAACCTATAATTTTCAACTGTCTATAGACGTAAAAAACTTAAATGGTAAATTTGTTTGAACTTATTTCTTATACTTTTTTTAAACCTAATAAATAATGGTCTTATTCATTTTTGTTTTATTTAGTGTTACGAATTAAAAATTGATTTAATGTAATTTTTATGACAAACATTAGGTCTCTGAAAAAACAAGTTTTCTATGATTTTAAGAATTGAAATTATATTATTAGAAACCTGCTATAAAATAATAAACTTTTTATGAAAAAAATTTGAAACTCACAAAAAATAATGAATTTAAAAATAGTTTTTGTTATTTAATGCTTTCTTAAAGTCGTTTCTCACTAATTAAAAAAATGTGGGGCAATAATAAATCATGACTCATTTTTTCAAACAGAAGATTCACTACAAGTCTAATGTTTCCAATTTAAAAAATAATAAATAACCCTTATATACGGTTAATTGTTTAAAATATTTTTCCTTCAAAAAAACTTTTTTAACAGCAGAGCTACTAAACATGTTTCTACTACAAACAAATAAGCATTTAGTAAGTGTTAAGTATCTTTTTCATTCCAAGTGATATCATTATTATATAATTTTAATTCTCAGGATCATATAAAAACTATTTTTATCATTGATCTGATTTTTGGCACGTACCCTACTTCAAGAATGAAGTCCATTTTTTATCTGTTTTTTTTACTTTTTAACTTGAACATTATTGAGGCAGCTCTAAGAATCTTTAGATAGAGCTCTTCTAGAATTCATACCAGCTAATTGATTTATAATTTTTTTTAAATAAAAGAGGGGCCACTTCTCAAAGAAGGCCTTTTTCGGACCACCATATTGCTCATGCATGCTTTATATACACTTTTAGAGCTTTGCATCGTCATATTGTTGCGTTTAACTGGTACCGACTATTGTTTGGAAAAATGTATGACGAAGAATTAAAAAAATAACAAGAATGATCAAAGTCCAGCGTACAATTACGTATGAATAAAAAAATCGGTAAATGAGAGTCCATTCTGAGTTGAACGAGGAGTTTCCCAAAACTAAGGAGATAATTTTAGGGGCTGCCTTGGGTGCATAGGAGTTATGTGGCGTCGAGCTGACAACCCCTTAGCATCTGGTGACAAATAGAGCTTGCACATTCCGTTTTCCTTGCTGTGTCTCAGCTCAGTTAATCTTAGAAGATGGAAAAAATCCTTTCATTCTTTCTGTATACCTTACTTGCCTTTCTTCCTAACTTTCTTGCCATCCTCGTTTATATTTTTACCCTTGACGAGTCACTCAGTCACTTCATGTGAGTGGTCCTGACAGCCCCTCAAATCCCATAAACCGCCGGCCGTTCTGGGATTCGTCTGATTTTCTTATTAACGCCCTTCCCATCTACATCCCCCTTCTAGAATTGAACCGTGAAAAATCGAAGCACTGCTTTCCTTCAACATATTCAACTCAAGGGGTCGTATCGCACATATATGTCATATTGTGTTAAGCCTTTGTAAAACAACTAGTAAAAAAAAAGTCGAATACAATATGTGAAACACAAACGTCTCATGAAAAACAATGCTCGTTTCCCCATGGAGGAAGAATACTATCGTGCAAAATGTGACGATCTGAATGATTGATACTTTTGTTGTCGTAAAATAAATGGGGTGAAAGTAAACCTCTAGAGTGATAATATTATCATTTAATACAAGTGATTTATTACCGAATTTCCAAAGAACACCGTGTCGGCGTCGAACTTCTGTTTGTGCTACTTCTTTATTTTCTTAGTACATTCATTTTGCAGAAGTCAATTCAAATAAAACTTTTACATAAACAGAGATTTCGCTGTATTCTTTAGTAAATTAAATAGCCTAATTGTAATCAAAAGTTGTTAGTGATATTATTCTTATTATTTAAAAATGGTGATGTATTGGTATCGTTATGGAAAAAAAAGATAATGTTATAACGCGAAATTCTAATAGAGCGGAAAGGAAGGCGTTGAAATATTACACGAAGAAAATAGATATTAAGACTCTTTACTTGGATTTTTAATTATAGAACAACGATCTAGATATTTAGGTGCAATACCTTGATTTTCAAATTTGATATACAGATAGTCATTTTTAATATCCCATTATTTTTATATTTAAAGTTTTTAATACTTGGATATTGAATATAAATATAACAATATTTCATTTTAATACCTTGATCCTCTTATAGTTACAAATACAGATTTTAAATTTTAAATCCATTTTTCTCCGTGTAAATTCAAAATGTGGAAATAAAATCAGACAGTAACCTTTTATTTTTGTGTTTTTGGTTAACATTTTCTTGGTTCTAAATACAGGAATTTATTTTAAACGACATAAATATAATCAAACTAAGTTCGACATTAATTCTTTTCTAATGGAAACTTTAATTGTTACCCTTTTCATTGAACAAATTCTCCAATTTGCGTTTTCATTCAGGAATTTTTTAATTTACCTTTTCATTTTTAGGCATACATTTTAAATTTAAAGAATTTAAAAATGCAGTTTTCAATGTTTGACGAATTAAAAATTAAATGTTCCTTGATTTGCGATTTCTCAACTTCTTTTTCATATTTAAAAATTCATAATCG
>JAAAKG020143327.1:0-11390 GCA_010014905.2 Druon quercuslanigerum
GCTAGGGAAAAGGGTTTGTCCATCCTTGTAGAGCCCTGCATACAAGGATAAGGCTTCGTACTCTGAGAGGTCGCCCGGTATCTCAGATTTACCGTTCTAGACACTCAACCAGGTGCCATTCAGCTTTCGGCACGGTTTTCACACCTCCGCTTGGGGGTTATTTCCTTCGGGACCATCCCTGGACAGTTGTCCGCGACTGCCTATTAATTTTTTGTAACCATATTCAGCAGAAACCCTTGGTACTGAGACCCTCTATCCGCAACCCGTGGACGCGTTCGTTCGGTGGCTTTGTCATAGGCCTTTCGGTTTGATTCTAAAGGAATCAAAACCGAACACGCCTTATATCAAAGCGAATTTTCGTCGAAAATCAAGTTCGACATTGAAAAGCTGAAATTTATTCCTTAATAGAGTCGTTCAAAAAAGCGACAGTTTAAATATTCATGGGTGACTGGAAATTCCCATAGCCTAGTCAAAATCAGGATATTCCTATTTTTGTTGTTTTTTTGTTGTTATAGAGTTATTTTCCAGTTTGCTAAAAGCAATTGTTCCTCTAATGGAGTTTAACACACTGAAAAAAAATTCTGTTAATTTCACCGCTTTCATAGTAGGTCCGATTATTACCTACTCCCAAAGTATCGTTTGCACTAGATGACAATATTCGCGTTTTTAATCAACATCGTAACTTTAGCATCTACATGAGAAATGTGAATAATGGTAATTTGACTAGAAATGATAAATTTCCCGCTTAAATAAGGAATAAAGTAAACAGCGGATTTTTAAATAAAAAATTCTTGTTTCATATTTTTTATCAATTTTTCAAGTAAATTTTTTTCTAATTTATACCATTCTGAAACACTCTTTTACAAATAATTATAATTTTACCATTTTTTTTCATTATTCTCCGCAGATTTTAACCTTTTACAAACTTGTACTAATTAGTATAAGTACAAGTTTGTAAAAGGTTAAAATCGTTACGTTAGGAGCTGTGCAAGTATACCGCGTTATCAACTATCAAATTTCCAGAAGTGAGATTACGTTGAAAAAAGTAATTACTAACAGTTACTGTACTTTTACTAGCGTCCAAACATTCAACACTCCGAAAGTAGGTCCATTTATTATCTATCCTGAAAGTCACGAATTCACAAGCAGAAACTGTACTTCTACAACGCCTTGCTATATTGTCAGTCTAAAAGTGGTAAACCCGTGCAGAAATCGTCAGGTATCTTCCCTGTTACAAGCTTAGGTCAGGTCAGGGGCCCCTAGCCTGGCTCCAGCTTGTATTTTTCGATAGGTCGGCCTTGACCCCGTTTAGATTGGTAGTGGCAAATTTCATAAAATTGATGACAGATGGCGTTGGATTATTCTGTGGATTATCCAATTTCCACTATACATCTTTGTGTTTGCTAACAAGTGTGTAATTCTAGAATCGCAAAAATGTTGCAGTTAATTCAAAAAACGAAAATCGTGGTGGTTTTAAAATAAATATTTTTTTATTTTATTGTATTAGCGAAGACGTGAGTAAACATTACATGATTTTGTATTTTGCAAGCCATAACCTCACTTTCATTTCACACAAATCTATTATTATCTACACAATAAAAAGCAATCCGTTTCAATCAGAAAAAACATAGTTCAAATTCTTTACGTGTTTTCAGTATTGATGTTGATCTGTTATTATCTAATAATATAGCAAAACTTTTATAAATGATACTATTGAAACGCTGCTTTTGCCTTTTATTCTTAACAGAAAAATTAGAATGAACAACTTTTATGGAAAGTAAAACTTGGAGCTGTATCCCATAATTGAAAAAAAATGTATACTCAATTTGGAATTTTAATTTTCTCCTTCTGTGCGTTTATATTACCTTTCCCTCATTCTCATATATATTTCCATTCGAAATAAACTATTCTAACCTTGCAGGCAGCAAATTGGAAATATTATATTCGGAATCTATGTTCTTTTGATGTTTAACTTGTAATCAAAACATTAAAACTGGAATAAGTTATGGCAGATTTAAGTTTATGTTTTGAACCCGATCACGTCTCCGTCAGTACTACTATCCTCCACTGTTCCCAATTTCTCATAAATTTCATATGCTTACCTTATACTGCATGTTCCATCATTTTTCTATTAACGTCTTCCTTTCTTTCCTGCACTTAATACTTATTCTATATCTGTCTTCGCATCTCTTCTTTTTAGCACTTCTACCACTCTTTATTTCACTTCCTTCCGCTCCAAGCCTACACTCTTATTTAATACTATGCTAACTGTTTAACACTTATTTAACACTATGCTCTGATACCTTTTTATTTAGCTCTTCCTATTTTCTAATCTTTGTTCTAACATCTGCATCTTATTTTCTAGTGAGCGGTTTAAATACCACAAAAGGATAATGGTTAAGTTTCAGATCCCGCTAGCACAAAATTAATTTAATATTATATCGACAAGTGCGTAAGTACTTATTTAAATTAATTAATCAGGTCTTACCAACCAAGTCGTCTATATTAAACTAGGGAGAATATATCTGAGGGTAGTTTAACTATCGTAAAAAGATCATTGATAGCTATCGGATCATACCAAGATAAACTGAATTTGATTGAACATCACCAAGTGTGCCAGTAAAAGTTAACCTATCTCTAGATATATACATGCCTGGTTTATTATTGACTACTTGATCGATATGACCAGATCCATCATCCCGAAAAATTAATTACGCACTATGTGATGTTTAATCAGCGTGACGCTAAACAGTCCCCCTGTATCTGTATGACTGAAGCGCCCACGAAGTACTAAAATAAGGAGACCGTACAGCAGGCATGACCAACCGGTCGATCGCGGCAACGCAAAAATTATATAAGTTAACATATATAAATGTATTATTTCATTTAAAATTTTAAGAAGTATGTAACTGGTAGATCCCACAGTATTTCGTCGGTAAAAAGTAGATCTTAGCTCTTATCAAGTTGGCCACCCCTGCCATACACCATGTATACCACCTGGTGCCACATCGATTTCGCTCTTTTTCGGATTTTTTTTATGCAAAGAGAAAAATTTGTGATTAGATTATCGTCTTCTGCCGAGTTACAGTAACTGCAGCATGCTCTAAGACAGTGCATAATGCGCTAATTGTTATAAGCGTAATTTAATACGTAAACACAGGTACAAAACGATCCGTATTGCAATAGGCGTATAATTTACTGTTATAGAGCGTGCTTAAATGCTCCAAAATCCTGCACGTAACGATCTCATCTGAGAATTATTCCTATGACTATTACGGTCATGACGGTCGTTACGATCGCAAGCTTCAAAATATTAGATTATTATAGTGTGGAGCATAATATATCAGCGTCACACCAAGCAGTCCTCTAGTGTTGGTGCAGCTACTCGGACGTGCAATTTTCCTACTTTATCGCACAAGGATTCTTTGTTCAGAATGTAGCAGAATGCAAAATGTTTTAAAATTAAATAAGACTTCCTAGAAATTTTTCTAATGTATTATGTACTGGGTCCTTTCTCCTAATCTCGCTCTATCGCTGGCGATGAAGTTCTTCAGGGCAAAAACGTTGCATAAGTAGTCTGGTGCATTACAGAAGGTATTTTTTTATCCTTCCTTTTTCTAGATCGAAGAGATTAGAATCATTCTGGAAAGAGTTTTTGGCTTCCATTTTATTCCGGCTAGGATGGCAACGAGGACCATGGGCTGTAGAGCAATGAGAGATAAGTGTTGTAGTATCGCGCAGCTGCCTAACGGTCGAGTTTTCGTTCTGGATTCACCAATTTGTTAAATGAAGAAATGAAATTATTTGTTTAAAACTATTTTGGCTATACGTTTTTCATATGCCAGCAACGAGGCACATCGAAATGATAATCTTTAAAGTTTTATTAATAAATTGAAAATTACTTACCTACGTAGTCTCCGATGTACGACAGTGAACGCAAATGGAAACCGAAAAATCGACATCAGGCAGAACTCGGTAGGAAGAGCAAGGTTGCTTAAGGAACCATCTCTGTATAGGATTTTGTGTTTAAGTCATAATGTTAAAAACAAATTACAAAGAAAATATCATTTTTTAAGATTCGCAATACTATGCTCATTGGAATCCATACTTTTGTTATAAAATGTCAGAGAAATTAATGCTTGATTACGATGAATTCAAAATTGATGCGAGTTTAGGATTTCTTAAGGAATTTTTATGAACAAATTCACAGTTTTACTATTTTTTAATGAATGGCCCTGATTTTTGTTATCGAAATCAAGTAACAATATCATATCGCTTAAACGACTTCTTCAAATTCTTTTTCGCAATTTTTTTAGGATCTAGCTTGTATTTTTCGATGGGTCGAACTCGACCCCGGTTAGATTCGTAGTGGTAAAGTTTCTAAAATTGATGGCAGATGGCGTCGGATTATTCTGTGCATTATTCAATTTCCACCATACAACTTTGTGTTTGCTAAAAAGAGTGTACTTTTAGAATGTCGCAAAATTGTTGCAAATCAAGTAACTTCTTCAAATTCTTTTTCGCAAAATTATAAGCATTGTTAGTTATTAAAAAATTGTATAAATTATGATACTTCACAAATTCAAAAATAATTCTTATAGTCAAAAACGTTTGATACAAAAATTCAGTTTTTCTATTAACCAATAAATAGACTGATTAAGTAGAAATGTCTCTTCCCAATGACTGCTTCATATGATATAATATTGCTCGTAAACGTAGGATTCGCAGGAAATTTTCGCAAACTTTTGAATGTATGCCTTCCTACCGGGGTTGGTCAATGGTTTGGCTTGACTTAAAAATAGCCTATCCAGGAAATACGAAGATCAAATTACATTAATTTAATTTTCTAACATAAAGTTCCTTATTTTTGACTGCAGCCATTGCAAGGTCCAGTTTCGAGTGATTATAGAATGATGTCAGAATAATGTAATTTAACCCTTAACGGCCACACCTCCAAATACACCTTGAGATATTTTTAGCAGAAAACAAAATTTTGAGTGATGTTAAAACAATACGAAATAGGAAAAAAATATCTCCAAAGCCCTCAGTAATGATTTGGCTTTTCGAAAAAAATACTTAAAAAACGTAAACAATCGGAAAAATTGGGAAAATCCGTGGGGTGTGAGACACCTCGTCTGACTGTTAAGTATTAAATCAGTTACTTATTCCGTTTGTATGATATCATTGTCAAAGTTCGTGTTATGTTCACAAATTGAACAGGCTGGGTGAAGATTGAAAATTCAAGGTGCGCTGAGTTTTAATGCAATGCCTCATATGGGGACAACGATTTGTCAATGTAGGAGCAGAAGGCAGTACTGAGATTCGAAACATGCGTTGTGCGCAGGAACATGACATGATCTACAGTTCCCTTACCTTTTTTTCATTAAAAAAGTGACCAGCTCCTTTATTTTTACACAAAAATGACACAAAAATACCTCTCAAAATTAACACCTGAACACTGCGTTATAAAGGAGTAATATAACGTGAAAAGGAGACAGCACCGCTATTGGACCTGTCGTCATGCGATTCTCCCAGCTTACTAGTGCACCTAGCGGTCACAGGAGTCAGTCATACTATGTTTTCAAAATACATAGAAGAGACATAGAAGATGAGAAGATGGCCATTTAGGGATAAAGAACGGGCAGCTGGAAGGGTCGTGCAGGCAGATAGAGATATTATGCGGATAATTAGAGAAATTAAGCAAGAATTTAGTGATATAGTAGTCAGCTAGGCCTTATTGATTATTGTGTCTTTATATAAACTAATTATACATATATATAACCTTAGGGTTACTTGGAGCAAACATTAATTTTGAGGCATTTCTCCGAGATGGCGTTACTTGTACTATATCTCCTCGAGGCCTATCGTTACCATATGAATGTCGAAGCTTCATCATGTGGTCTTAGCTTTCATTAGGTGTCATTTTACCGAAGTGTATATAGCATAGTTCTTGTAGCATTAAAAATGTTTGCTTACATACCAACAAAGCAGCATTTGCACGAAGTTTTACTTTTCTCTTTCAATTCGAAGAAAAGTGCTGCTGGAGACGATACTCGGTGAAGACCCATGTGAAATGCAATAGGAGAATGCAGAATCATTGGTAGTTGATCGTTCAACCATTTCCAGACGCTTACATGCACTGGAAATGTTCCAAAAGCAAGTAAATTGGATACCGTATGAATTGAAGTCAAGATACATGGAAAGAACATTTTTAACTTGTAAACAGCTACTCCAGCAGCAAATCGGAAAGGGTTCTTGCATCGTATTGTCATTATCGATAAGAAGTGGATTCACTATGATAATCTTAACCGTAGAAAATCTTGGGTTAACCCTAGACAACCCTCAGACCAAAACTGAATATCCAGGGATCAAAGCTCGGTAGTTACTGGGATCAGTAGGTCGTAGTATCTTATGAGCTGCTTCAACCTAAAGAAACCATCACGGGCTCCCTTAATAAAAAAAACTAATGCAATTGAGCCGAGCGTTAAAGTAAAAACGCAAGAAATACAAATAAAGAAACCACACATCAGAATCCATGATTTATGGTCTGTCTGTCGATTTGTGGATAGCTTCAAAAGACGAGCCGTTTTCCCGACGTCGTATCCGTATACTGTCAGAAAGATGGGAGAAAGTAGTGGCTAACGATGGGCAATATTTTTAATAATCAACTGATGACTACTTTTTTCAAAGTAAACCCGCAATTGTACAAAAAGATCCCTCATAATTAATGAACGCTACAATGTTCTGAACTCATACACAGTATCTTCGAGTTGTAATCAATCGAGTTTCAAAACCGAAATTCTCTTAAAGATACTATTTTATTTTTATTTTTCCATAAAATATCAAGCGTCTAAAACATTAAACAATATTGTACTAGTAGACAATAAAAAGATAGTCAAAACCATTTTTTATTCTTGAGTTTTATCAATACTGCACGCCAACAAACAGCTGTGATTTGTATCTAACGCTTATTTTACGCTTGCTTGCCTACTAGGAGGACATCTGTGCAGCAAGGTTATGATGCATTAGTATGTTAGAAAATTTTTGCTTGCTTGTACTCCATATGCCTGTTACTTATCAAGGTAGTCTCTCTTAGCAGAATCATCACTACTGTTGTCATTCCTTAATCGCTTCTGAAAGAAAAAAAAAACCAACACCAGCAGTTATATTTTTAGAGGAGTTATATCTGAAGGGTGGTGCAGGGAAAAAAATTAACCTACATTTTCTTGAAAATGAGATTATTAGGTAGAAATGTCTAGATAGTTTAAATATACATCTAAGTCGAATTAAAATTGAAGGCGAACTTGTTCTTGTCAACAAAATTTTAAACAACTTAGAGCGCTAATTTGACGTTCGAGAGACTTCTATAGGGCTTAAAGTAAAGGCTTATCATTGTAACGTTGTAAAAAATGATCCAGGTTTTATTTTCAACTCTATTAGAAGTCCTTAGGTGGCGCTGAAAAAAGTGACCTACATTTTCTTGAAACTGAGATTATTAGGTAGCAATTTCTAAATAGTTTAAATATACATCCTTAGAGCTTCAGGATGGCATCAAAGCACAGAAGTCGATTTTTAATTACAGTTTATAATAAAAAAAACACGTTCTAGATTCAATATAAAAGCTATCTCGTTCAATTACTTAAAACTGATTGCGTTTTTTGAACCTAACACTTTTCGCCTTCATTGAATAACGGATGATATAGGAATCAAATTCTTTTTTTCAATTCAATTAAAAATTAGATTTTATAGACCTTTTTTTGGTCTCTCCTAAAAATCAGCCAAATAAGGTTTGATTTCTTTTACTGTGCCACCCTTCACTTGTTATAGGTAGGATATAATCATAATTTTCATTACATTATTGTAAATATTTTGTACTTTTGGATTGTGAATAGTAAATAAAATACGAAACACAAATTATGCGCTTAATATGGTCATCACGTAATTCAACTGTAACGAAAAGATGATACTCCCAGCTTTTGATATTTCATCCACATATTTTTCATTATATGCCCTTTCCATTATTAAGGCTTCTTGCACCTAGACATTTAGTTTCTTGTATTATGTTTAACGCTTCTATGTAAAACAAATTTTTCTTGGACTCACATGATTTCTTTTGTGCAAAAGTTACTATAAGGTTGTATTCTATACTGCTAAACACTAACATGAGTCTATCATACGTGTATATAATATATTTTAAGTCTTACCATGATTCTATACTTTTCTTGGCAAGCATATTCAGTCTCATCAACATCATTGTAACAATCGCTCTTATAATCTTCAGGAATTGAACCACCTCCAAACTGACAGAGCCTCGATAACGGCTTGGCTGCAACTATCATTTTATCAAATCCAATTTGTTTGTGTTCAGGACAATAAAATACATCAGGTGTATTTTTATCGTAAACTATACTTTTTCGAAGCAAGTCGCCAGCAGAGACCGATGATATCAGAGTCTGCAAATAGATAAAAAAAATCAGTCGAATAAGAGGACAAAAACCGCCGTCGAAAACAGGTTTCGTAGGCTGCTGCAAAACTTAAATTTTCTTCTTTATCACTACTAATAAGAAAAAATCAGTACTGTAACATACCAACTACCATTTTTTATCGCAATTATTTTTTTAACCACTGATATCAAGAAAAGAAAGTATAATAGTTATCCGAACTATCATCAGGTAGGTAACAAACAAGCAGAGACTATCTCTAATTATCCAACAGAACTACACTGCATCCACCTACATTATTTCATCAAATTTAGACATAAATTAATAAGGTGGAGTTGCTCTGTACCTAAATTAAGCCGTGATGTCTGAGAAAAGTAAAAGCTTCCTCTTTTGACGAAAAATGTTATTCTAAATTTCTGTGAAAGTTTCCGTACAGTTTGCTCTCAAGTAGCTCTTGGTGGAATTTTTTAAACGCTTCTTTCTTCATTTCGGCTTTTAGAAGTAAAGCATCTAAATAGAGCAATGCACTTTACTCATTTCTGATTTAAAAATTCAGGCCAAGAGTCTCAGCCACCTGCTTCGCGGCTTTGGAAAGGAACGCCCCTTTGTCAATCATCTCGTGGTTCCTGACCATTTTTAGGAGAGGATCCCTGCCATTTTCAGTGATATAAGCTGTAATTAGGACAATTGGATTACGAAGATATTTGACATTTAGAAGTCCGCGTCTGCCTTCGCGGTGATAGATGTATAATCGCAGAACAGACAAATGAATATGCAAGATCTTATGCATATGCATCATCGTACATTTGTCAATATCAAGGACCGTAAGCTCGTTCTTCGTCCATTGAACCACCCCAAACGTGTAGGGTAAAACCGGGACGGTAAGCATGTTAGTCGCAAATACCTTGTTTAACGTTAAGAGATTTAAAGACCAAATCTGTCGAAGAATATTTTTGTATCTGCTTCGAAAAGGCTCCTTCATTGATTTTACGTGCTCAGGGTCATTGGAAGGCCAATAATCTTTCCTTTCTTCAGATGAATTTTGGCACACTTGTCCAATTCAAAGTCCATACCTACCTCTCCTGTGCTCTTCTTTAGCATATTTAAAGCACTCTGAAGTTGTTTTTGAACAGAATCATAGATCTTTAGGTCATACATATAATATGCACGAGTGAACTTAAACTCGCGACTGATCAGTGTCGCCGCAAAGGTATCAAAAAGAGTTACGTAGTGCAAGAGATAGAGGGAAAAAGCAGAGGGCTTCTGGTGCTGCCTTGACTGACGCCCCTATGAAAGGTGGTATTTTTCGTTGCTCCGCGATATTTTTCAGATAAAATAGTGAATCTAGTTTTTCAAAGGGGTCCCAATCTCTTTATGCATATTGTGTGTGGATAAACCTTCAAGCAATCTAACATGCAAATGATAAGTCTATGTAAGATTGAATTGACTGCCGGAAAGCATTGACAGGACGCGCGGTTGTTCATACAACTCTCTCCACATATTCTCAATTCTTCGAACAATCCTGTTGTAAGCTTCTTCCACCAGAAGTCCTTGATGCCATCTGATCCTACAGCGGAAAAGTTCTTTGTACTTGATTGTCCCTGATACATCTCTCCCTTTAATGTATTCACCTTATTTCAAATAAAACCTTATTTTATCAACAATATCCTGCATGATTTTCAGGAGATTTTACTTTTCCAGTATGTGATTGAAGATCCTCATGACCTTCGCGAACTTTTCCAACCCTTTCCGCGAACGGTCTACTAGATATTATATGTATAGTCAATTAAACACTGAACACAAGACGCATTCTAGCTTGCACATCCAATCTTCTTGTTGAGTTGATGCAAGAGTATTTTCGTATTTTGATCTAGTGTCGGTTTTGGCGTTCAATTCAAATCAGTCAAAGCTCTCGCAGTACGATAAACTAAACAATTGATGGTATAGACGTCGCACTCCTCCAAGATATTTTAATGAAGGAAGGCATCAATTTCAGCGAAATCTCGGGGCTTAAGAAGGACCTGCATATTAATGTTCCTCATTGCCCTGAAATCACTATCATCTCTCAGCAGGTGCCTGATTTCCGCGGTTTGTTTTAATGTCACTTCCTCATCTTCGTCTGTAGCTAGTTCAAGAAGCGGTTAGGGAAGCGCTCCACGCACATATCTAGTTGTTAAGAGGTAGGAACGTTGATTTCGAAATGCTTGAAGCGAAACGTGCTGAAGGTCTGGGTGTTTCTGGCACCACACAGTGTGCATACGTGCAATAAAGCCTCTGCGAATAGCGATAATGCTGGCAACGTAGCAGCCTAGCAAGTCATCCTTGGGTCGATTCGTCCACTCAATGTGGGCATTTTTGCGGTTCGTCGTCATGTTCCCATCCAAATTATTTTCATCACCCTAAACTTCTAGGGCGATCGGCACTCTTTGCCGGCCAATTGTTGGGTGCTCTGCGCATTCTATCGATTTGAACCGCATCTTAAACTTCTTGGTGGTTTGATGGTATCACTGTAGTTCCCAAAAGCAACAGGGGAAAGGGTTCATCCGTGCTTGCAGAGCCCTTTACAAAAAAGGCGACATTCTCTGAGAGGTCGCCCGTTATCCTAGATTCACTGTTCAAGACATCTTACCCAGGTGCCATTCAGTATTGGGCACGGTAATTACGCATCCGCTTAGGGGTTACTCCTTCGGGACCATCCCTGGACAGTTTCCCGCGACTGCTTATTAATTATTATAACTATATTCAGTAGAAACCCTTGGTACAGGAATCCTCTGTCCGCAACCCGATGAAGCGTTAGTTGGTCTTGCCACATGCCCTTTGTGTCGGGATCGGGTGCTAATCTGAAAATTTACACCCGATACCAGCGAAATAACGGTAAAATTTCAGCCATAACCACGTCTCACTACCGTGAGATAGGTGGTTACAGTCTGTGACGGAATCAATACGGCG
>JAAAKG020143328.1:0-11390 GCA_010014905.2 Druon quercuslanigerum
TTGCTGTCCTATAGTTAAACATAAAATATGTTAATCTTGAACATGTAGATGTTACATTTGAACATCCATTTTTCTCCGCGTAGTGCTGTAGTGACGAAAGAATGTAAAACTAATTAGTTTGAAGTACCTGACGCTTTATCGAAGGAGGTTTACGGTACAATTGCATACCTTAAAATATGAATGACTTAAATGCGTTTTACATTTAAAAAGAATTTTCAGGCATAAAGTTCAGTGAAAACATAATTTTCTCTGTTTTAAATACTTATAATATTGCAATTTTAATAACATAAAGTAAAGATAATATATACCAAAGATAATATGAAAAGATAACATATAAAAGCCGATAATATATAATTACCAGGAATTTTAGATGTACTTGCACAATATTATGCATATTTCAACAGTGTTTTTTAATTCGTATTTAGGAATACAGTATAGTAATTTTTCTCACTATTGCTTGAGTTCTATATCAATCACTCTAATTTAACACTCTGCACAGTATCTTATTTTTACAGTATTAATATTCTGTTGCTTATCCCAGTAGACACGTGTAAGTTGGTGATTTTATGATTTGGTAGAATTTGCAAATTTTAGAATTTTAGAATTCTCTAAAAGGTAAGTTTAATGTCTTGCTCAAAAACTCGTATATGACTTTCTTTCTCATTGCGTGTGTGTGTGCGTGTGAATTGAGAAAATAGCAGTCATCTTTGAAATTTACAATATAAATTGTAGCATCAAAATTATACTTAACATTAGTATCAAATAGACAAAACTAGGGTTTTAATTTCGTTTCAGCCACTTCAGGCGTCACTAATTGTATACCACATGAAATTTTGCAGTTTTTTAGGAATTCAGTTTGAAGTTCTGTTGAGTTTTAAAAGTTCAGTTTGTAACATTTTTTCGATTTTTTTAATGCAGTTCTCAAGGCTTGGAAAGTTTTGGACATTCAAACATTTTAAAAGTGTAACTTTTTAATTTGATTAACTTTATATATAAATTATTTGAAAGATTTTAAAAATGTAACTATATAATATTTCAAAATAAATAATAATTTGCTGTGGAAAACTTTAAGAATGAACAATTCAGAATCTCTGTTTAAAATAAACGATTTGAAATTGTACTGTTTTAAATCGAAGACCTTAGTGGTTGAACAATTTTAATTAAAGTGAGGTTTTATATATTATTTACAATTTTCAAGATTATAAAATTGTGCGGTTTTGAATGTATTAATTTTTAAAATGATTTTTTTTCTGAAGTCTTAAATTTTAAATCTTTCAGTTTTCAAAGCTAAAATTTGACAATGTTAATGTTTAATTCTCTCATTCTTTATTGATTTACTTAAATGTGACATTTTTTCAAAAAATTATGGCAGTTCATATGTTTCAAATTTAAAATGTTGATAGCGTTTCAGCGGCTACACTGATTTGAAATTGAAAATATTTTCTACGTAGTAGAAATATCAAATTTCACTGGATGTCTGTGCTGTTTTAGAACCCAATTTTGATATTCTTTTTTACTATTTTTTTCAGTAAAATGAAGGCAAGCAGAAGTGAGCGCACTGTCGTCATGGACTCAAGTGTGATGCGTTAGTAAAAAGAAGTACGGAACGATCAATGAAAAGTTCGTCCATTGTGATTGTTTTTGTTGGTGTAAGAAAATATAAATATTTAAAAGGTCATCAAAGAATGTGTCCTGCAGATAATTCTTGGCGGGCTGAACTGCTAAGAAACAAAATATGTCTATCGCCGGAGCCATGGAGTCTGTTTAATATTAAAACTTAATAATATTGATCTAGGTACGACTTAAATCAGCGAAATTATAGGTACACTCGAGTGTTGAAACAAATATTTGTATATAATTTGTGGCATCGTGCAAGGACTTTTAAAGCTAGCAACTCGTGTACATGTAAGTAACGATGTCTCGAAAAATCTTCGATAATCCGTTGCAGGCGTCTTAGTCGCAGCATGTTTAACTACTGTATATAATGTGATAAACTAATTTCAAAGCATCGCAATGCGAGCTTATCGTTGTGGCTAACAAGCTACACACATCGTGTCAACGAAACCACAAATTCTTCTTCTTTTCTACAATTTATATTTATCCAATTTTATTATGTATACTGAATCGTTATTACTAGGAAGTTTCGAGTTGTTGCATTTTCGCAATTACTCTAACTTATGAAATGGGAAATGTAACCCCTTGATGTAAAAATTTCTCAGAAAAAAATTTTCAAGTCTCGTAGATCTTCGAGTATTGTAAATAATTGAAGTGAGGCACGATTAAAATTTTAAATTATAAGAAATTATAGTAAGTTATTATAGATAGGAAGTAATGATAAAGATGGTATAATTGTGTCTTAAAAATTAGCTGATTTTTTATAAAAATGTTCAAGTTTTATTGCATTATCTTGCATTGTATTCATTTTGGATTGAAGATTAACATTCGTGTTTCTTCGGCTTCAGAGAAATTTTATCATTTGGGGGTAAGCCTGGTGTGGCAGAATGTCAAGGGCGTAAAGTTGTATCGATTGTTGTGCTATTTGGCTTGGGGATTTTTGTCGTTTCATTGCATCTCGTGAAATTTTGTTGTTTAACGATTGAAGTTAATTTTTTTCGGCAAAGAAAATTTGACAATTCACGATAATTGTTTATATTCACGTACATCTATTAAAAAAGATTATTTGTTGAATCTATGTTGGCATGTACCTGCAGTCTGCACATACGGTTACTTACATATCCTCAAATCATACTATACTGTATATGCACGTGCAAAGTACAGGAGCTTTCGCATTTAAAAGGAACTTCCTTTCTTGGAAAAATAATTTTTATATAAATTATAATCAATTTTGTATATTCTCAAAAAATTTCTTAATCTCGATTCAAAACATGCTATCTTCTTTTTTTATTTTTAATCCTCTTTCAGTAAAGGTAGTTTCATTCATTTGATTGTGATATTTGTGTTAGTAATGCATAATCCATTTTATTTTGACAGATTGTACTGAAGTCGAATTGTAAATGAATCGTGTGAAATTTGTTATTATTTAAATTGCATTGAAAAAAGTGGCTGGTTGGGTGGTCAGGATAAGATTAATGGGACTTTTGGCCCAAGCATTAATTTCTGTATTTGCGAAAAAAACGAAAATTAGAAAAATCCAGATATACAATCGCGGAAATAGTGTCCATTCTATAGCTTCTAAAGATAAAATAATCCCTTGTACTCAACGGACTGTCAATGCGAATCACTATGATTCAAGAGTAAATAAGAGAAATATCGTACCATATCTGTAATGTGCTTATCGTAGACTTGAGTGACAAAAATAAAAGAAACAAGCTTTTTTACTCACGTGAAACTCAACTATAACGAAAAAAACAGAAACGTGTCAAATACTTTAAAAATTACTATAAGGTGATTTCTAAATTAACATTTTTAAAATATTATACGTAATATTAAAAATTACATTGTATTTAAATTATATTTAAAATATAATTTGAATAACTTTTTTAAAATTGAATTTTTCAAACTTGAATTATTGTTTTTTGAAAATCAAACAGTCGCTGCATTAACGCTTGAAAACATAAACTTGCATATCCAGTACTGAAGAGAGAAGGAAATACGAATCGTGTAATTAATTTTCGTTCATTGTTTTTATACGTGACAAACTGTCATTCGAAACTGTACACTTGTACGTCGTAAAATCGAGTTTGAAGTCTTTAAGTCACTATACGTTAAGCCAGTTCGAAGGTAATATTTGAAATATTAAAAAAGGCTAAAGAGGAGGGTAGTGAGATACCATTGACTGTCTCCTTTTTTTAAAATAAAATGAGCGTAAGATTTTCACAAGTTTCAACTACATCACACACATCCACATTTATGTAACATGAAATTGCACTGTATAAATGACGATGTATAAATATATTATTTGTAATCACGATAAGAATGTGCCATGCTTTGTTTTATTCGGCAAAATGGCATAGCAAGAGTTGCAATCATGGTCGAATATCAGTTTTGTTCAACTAATTTATTTATTTAAGTAAGAATTTAAGATTTCAGCACTTTTCTTTTCTGTTATGTAACCTCAGTTAAATTGTATTTTAATTTTCTAAATAATAATTTTTTGAATAATTTTTTGAAAATGTGAATCAGATTTCAATGTTCCTTGATAGATTGGATTATGATACCAATAGCCGCGAAAATCAAGTTACAGTAAATATAAATGATAAATTAATACTATATACTCTCTAAATCTGAATCAGCGATAAATATACCGCTAATTCAAATCAGTGTATATACGGTGCTAAAACAGCGAAATTCAGCTGCTGATCAGTGAAGTTTCTCTGATTAACAGCTAAATTTCACTGCTTTGCCAGAGTATCTACGCTGATTTGAGTTAACGGTCTATTTATCGCTGATTCAGATTTAGAGAGGAGAAGAAGATTGATTTTTACCCTTGCAGTGCCGGTTTGTAAATAGGCATGCTCAATCTTAGACCACACAAGCATATAAACACATAAGACACGATGGATCACGTTTACATTAATATTAACGAACAAAAAATATCTGACTTTGTACCTATATAACTTTAACAAAAAATTAATATAACGATATCGACTTTATCGTAAATGATGACGGATCACGGGAGGCGAACTTTTAAGGATTAAAAGAAACATTCAAAAAGTGTGAATCCAGCGATTGAAGCATAAGAGCCAGGGGTAACACTTTTGTCAAGTTTAGTGAACCAATTTATAGGTTTAAATTTATAAGAAAGAGTGAAGGGGTGGAGAAGGTTTACGATAATAAAATCTTGAAAAGAATGTACGAGAGAGAAAACATGGCCAATTCATTATCGATTACTGAATTCCGTGTAGGACAAGCCCTGCTTTAGTATTAGGTGAATTTTATAATTGACTTGTGCATCGATTTAAGAAAAAAATTCTTTCCTATTTTGAATATGCTTTAAAAATTGGGTTTTCTACTTATACAATAGAAATGATTGTTAACTGAATGATATCACGAAGTTACAAGGATTTAGAAATAGAAGTAATAATAATTTTATAAATCGATGTACAGGTTGGTGATGAAATTTGATAATCCCTGGTTCAGTATACAAAAACATAATTTGATTCACCTAGAACAGGCTTTGTAACTTTTTGATTTGTCAGTGCTTATTTATAGCTGGCCGGTTTTTTCTCAGGAATGCGGGAATGTGAGAAATTAATAGAGAGCTTGAACTATTTCTGAAGAATAAGAAAAAAATCATTTGGAGCGAAAGAAAAGAAATTTTAAGCAGTATGATTATAGACACCGACGAATGAATAGGCTGACGAGAATCCGACGGATTATATAATCATCGTGCACGAAAGTTTGTTGCGAAAAGTAGGAGATTTTTTAAAGAAAAACACACAACCTGTACATAAACTGCGCTACGGGATCGCAAGCTACGTGAGATATATATGTATAATATTGAGGCATCTTCCGAAGGATTCACGACAGCGCTATGTGTGACGATTAAAGCGTTAGGAATGTATTAATACCCCCAATGCCAGTCATGGCGTGTGACAATAAAGTGATTCAATGATACTTCTCTTTATTATTTAATCAGATATTCTCATCAACCTGTGATTTTTCCTGCCAATTTTTAATTGCAAAATATCGTCTATCTTTAATCCATTTTTTTAATTAAACTTTTTCAATTTTACCTAAAGGCATTAATACAATTGGTTCATTTTCATTTTAATTCGTAGAAGTAAGTCCATTGCAGTCCAGTCTGAAAAAATTTCAACAGGTGAAGTAAGACGGGGTTAAACGGTGCGTGCGGGGAAACTAACTCACCCGCAACTTTATGGCTTATAATTGATTATCACTTTTTTGAATACACAAAAACACTAGGGGTTCAAAAAAGTAACGTATTGTTACGTGTTGTATACAAAAAAATCGCGAAAAAATTGATTTTCAGAAGTGGTCGTAACCACTTCTAAAAGTGCAGTGGATCATATTTTCTAATACCCGGACATAATGCGTAAAAATGATTACATTAATACAATATCTTCCAGTATGTAATATATCTTAATATATCTTAATATATTCCCAATGTATTTAAAACATATAATAGATTACATTTCGGAGACCAGCTGATTTGCCTCATCAGACCTGTATAAAAATATTCTGATAAAATCGGAATATTAAAATATAAGTAATAAAATATAGTACTTTTTAAATAGTTAGAAAATATTTGATAATTATTTAATTCTTATTAATTATTAACATGAAACTCACATGCTAAGAATTTTATCGAAACTTTTCTAACGTATTTTCTATATTTTCTAATGCATACTATACTTATATTTTAAAAATCCCATTTTTTTAAGAATATTTTTAGACCTTATATACTTTAATATGTTTTTTCAGGCGTACACCGATTATCTCTTTAAAATAAGTTGGGTGGGCGCATAGTATTCTATTATAAAATAAGTACAAAATTGCTTCCCTTGATAATACCTTCGTTTATAAAATAAAAAATACCTTTTGTAATAATCAAAATATGAAAAAATTATTCAATCTATTCAACTTAGGCAAAGTGTTTTGCTGTTGGATAGTAGTTTATGGAGGAAAAATTTTGTCATTCGTATAATTATTGACCAAGGGGGGGGGGGGGGAAAGGTTTGGGATTTTCATGGATATCGTCTATTTCGGGGGTTTTTAACTCTTCTAATATCGACGACAAAAATGTTGTCTAGTACCGTTTCTATAGGGTTTTTAAAAAATAAATTTGACTTTTTTTGGAAGTGAGGCAAGTGTCTTTGCAATTTTTTTTGTCCTAAAAGAAAGCTTAGGTTTTTTCTATAAGAATATGTAGATTAGAAAGAGGGATTCAAATTTTTAGTTTCTGAAAATAAGCGTTGAGTATTCCGTTACGCTCATGACGCTGGCTTTCGAGCCCCGCGGCGCACCATGGTGCCTTAATGGTATTGTTTTTACGAAAAGTAATAATATATACTTGTATATTTGATGGATTTTTGTATTTTACAGGGCTGAAACTACCATTATTTAAATTTATGCATTAATTTCAGTGATAAAATTGAAATTTTTTTTGAATTTTGGAAGATGAAGTCATTGAATAAGAGGTCAGTTCCAAGAACGCAGGTTGTATGAATTAGGTATAAGTGAAGCTTGAAAATTTCTTTATGCTGATATATGGCCTTCTATCTGCCTTTCTTTCCACCTTTCGTTTTTTTTTTGACAGTTGTTTTCACTTAAGTTACTACTCTACTCGTGGATGATTTAAACTTTTCTTTGATTTGATCAAGAACATTATTTGCAGCTTTATGATATTTGTCAATGCACAGCATAAATTTCATCTCGAGTCTTCAGAAGGAGATATCTGGATCGACATCATCATAAAGCACAAATTTTTCGTTCTTCAAATAGTGTAGGAAATTACGATCGTAATCCTTCAGAAATACGGCGTGCATTTCGTGACTTGTAATGAATCTTCTTGTAAGGATTGATGCATTTTTTAAAGAATTTTCTTTGATGATTTTCACCTTTTTTAGGGGTCATAGCCATTAAAAAATGCGTTGAAACAAAGCATAGGATGTGTATGGTAGCTGAAGTTCAAAAACTGTTTTTTTAAATGATTTTTTAATGAATTTTCGACAATATAAATAAAACCATCATATAACTAACCTACAATGTGACACCGTTTTAAAATTCAATTTCATAAGAAAATATAAGCATTGATGTATGCTAGTCTTATACCGTAGGTTTTTATTTTGACTTTTAAGAATTTTTAGTGATTTGTCATCTAGCGGATGAAATTTGAAACATATTGATTTTTAAGCATGCGCCTGATTAAAATATTGGTTACTTATCAACAAATTTCATGTGACAAAAGCACATTCACACGATCCTATCGTATTATTATTTTTCCTAAAAATCATACAATGAAGGTGTACCACGTTGTACTACGGGCGGTGCTTGGCTTATTTTCATAAATTAAAATTTTCCACTTTCTAATCTACATAGTCTTATAGGAAAAAATCTAAGCTTTCTTTAAAGATGAAAAGAAGCAAAAAAATGTGCCTTACTTCCAAAAAAAGTCAAATTTATTTTTACCTTCATTTTTGAAGATCAAATATTTATTTTTTTTTTAAATGCGTAGGGCCAATCGAAACGACGTGAAAAATCCTATCGAAACTATACGAGACAACATTTTTATCATCTCTATTAGAAGAGTTAAAAATCGCCGAAATAGATGGTATCCACGAAAATCCGAAAACTTTCACCCCCCCCCCCCTCAATCAATAATTATCTGAATGACAAAAGTTTTTCCGCATAAACTACTATCCAATAGCACAACACTTTGCCTAAGTTTAACTTAGATCATAAATAAATCTAGTCATATTGCAAATTACAATCTGTAGATTACTATTTAACGTGACCATACGCATCAATATTTTTTTTGCTTTAAAATGATTAGATAATTTATAAATCATTCCTTATTCTGTAAAATTTTTCTTTCAAGCACTTTCTCTAGCCAAAACTTTACTCCCAATTAATACATTTGTCATTCATAACCCAGTGGGCACAAAACTATGAAAATCCCAAAAACGTCCTACACGTTTTTGGGGTTTTCATATGGACGTTCTGAGGACGTCCTATGTCAGTCCAATCAACGTCTCTAAGACGTCCAATGTTCTAAAGATGTCCTAAAGACGTCTTAAAGACATGGACGTTCTTGGGACATCTTTCAAAATGACATTAGACGTCTTCAGAGCAACCCTCGGTGGTTCAAAAGACATGTTATAAAAGACGTCTCAGAGATGTCCCAAAGACGTCTCTAGGACATCCTTAACTTTTTAGCCCACTGGGAATTTTTTATGGAACGCGTAGTTTTTCTTTTAACCGTGAAAAATAAATTTAAAAAGATTTAATTTTGGAACAAACGAAATAATCTATGAAAAAATTAATAGACAAAAGTTTCTCAATCAAAAAAGAGCTACAAATCTGTTATGAATTATTTTTCGATAGTGTATGTATTTTTGTTTAAATCGTATTAAAAATATTTGAAACTGAGACTTTAAGAATGCCGACACACGGGATTTGCAGTCTTTAGTTTATAAAACTTTTTATCGTCATGAATTTAAGCATTTCACTCGGCCACCATACAGACACTATCGAATCAGACAAATTTCATTGAATTATTTTTCTTTTTTTTTTAATCATAACACATAACCATCGGAACCACATTTACCGGCTGATTTTCTTACATTTGAGGAAACACAGACAATAACTGTCGTTCAATTAAAAAAATTTATAGAAGAAAAATAAACGATACTTGCCTCAATTGGTGGTTTTTTATTAAATTAAATTAAATTTTTGCAAAACGATATTCTTAAATTCTCTGTTTCAAATAATTTGCATTTAATTGATTCTTCAAAAAAAAGAGCTTAACGTACAATGCTGACTGATAGTGTACATCAAATGTTTCGTGTAAATTTGTTGACTTATTAAATTTTTCCACGAATAAAATTGTTAAGAAACGTATATATGTACTAATTGCTAGTTCAAATTGTGTAATAGTTGCTAGCTATTTCTTTACAGGTAAATGCAACCCGCCTTGCACATTAGCATTTGAAAAGATGTGGAACAGGAGTCCATTTTAATCGTGCAACAGTGACTGTTACAATAATAAGAGTTACAAATTTTCTTTAACTCCGTTCCGTCAAACTCTTTTAAACTTATTTGATTATTTGGCATACGAGTTACAAGAGACATTACTGTATGGTAAAAATTATTTAACGTAGCCAACCTTAATTTGTTTTTTTGCTTTTTTACTATCTTTATCGTTCAGTGAGTCGAGTCGTTCTTACCAGGAAATTTATGGAAAATTTATTGAAGGTCTACAGAGTATCCTCATAGTATCCACAGAGTATCCCTTCCGTATCATGCAGTAAAAACTCAGAAAACAGCAAGATCAACTTTTAAATTGTTAAAATTCGGACTCTACGTTAAAATTCCCATTAGAAGGTCAGGGAGTAATCGCAATAGTTTTTTTTTTCAAGGTTAAAAAGTTTAAAAAAAAAATAAGACAACGCCTGTTGACTGCTACTTACAGATGATGCGTTTGAAGTGTTGCAGTCAACAGGCGTTACACGTCATATTTTTAAAACTTTTTACCGTTGCAAAAAAAAACAATTGCGATTACTCCGTGACCTTCTACTGGGAATTTTAACTGAGAATTCGAATTTCACCAATTTAAAAATTGATCTTGTTGTTTTTTTGAGTTTTTGTTGAATGATAGACAAGGGTTACTTTTTGCATGATAAGGAATGATTCTTTTCAGGATTCAGGATTTATAATTCATAATTATTATAACCTGAAAACTTGAATCCTAGAAATATTTTTATCCGTAAGTGAAGTCCCGGTAACAAGCGTTGCATTCAGAATAATTAAGAATTTGTATTCCCATGAATACGCGATTTTTCCTCCGTCTAAAAATCCCCCAACGGGAAAAGAAAAAGTGCAAACCCTATTCCCCTCAGTCGACTTAGCAAAATTTAACGAAAACATATTTAAAAAAATTAAAAAGTGAAAGAATGTGAAAGAAGAAATAGAAAAGCTACAAATAATTTCACTTTGAAAACGCTAGATTGAAATCGAAACAAATTATTACACATATTTTGCGAACTGATTAGAAGAAATTAAATAATCACAAAAAAATGACTACTTTTGCGGAATAGAAAACATCTCTTTGAGGTGTGCCTACCGATACAATTAGAAGGAATTAAACATATTGAAAACACCCCGGTAACAAGCTTTGCATTCAGAATAATTAATATTTTCAGATTTCAGCGTAAAAATGAAGATTATTCTATTTTTTTTAAATGCGCGATTTTGCTAGCTGTCAAAAATGCCATTATAAGAATAGGATATCTAGAAAGCTGATTCCCTTCTATACCCATAGCGACCGCCGCACAGTTTCTTATTCCCCAAAAGAGACGTGTTTTCAATATATTTAATTCCTTCTAATTGCACCTCAAAGAAATGTTTTTTATTCCGCAAAAGTTCACAAAATACGTGTAATAATTTGTTTTATTTCCTTCATGTGGAATATAAGTTTCAAAATTTTAATTCTCATGAATTCAAGTATGCCTTTCTAGAGTTAAAATTATTTTTATTCACACATTCGAAATTGATATTTTTGTTGAAAGTATTTTATAAGCAAAGTATTTTATAAGCAATGAGCGAAATAGAATGTTCAATTTTAAAACAAGTCATACAGTAAGGAACGTTACTTGCAGTGAAATTTAATACATTTAACACATTAAATACTGTGGTACAAATAATATTAAATATAATAATAAACACATGTTTACATAATTCCGATTGAC
>JAAAKG020143329.1:0-11390 GCA_010014905.2 Druon quercuslanigerum
TCAATTGTTTTGCTTAACATGCGTTAATTTGAAATGAAAATTAGTTATTTTGGATTAAAAATTAATCTATTGTGGTTGACAATTCGATTGCCTTGTTAGAAATTAACTTTATGGTTAAAAATTAAATTTTTCAGATTGAAAATTTTTTTGTTTATTTAAACTTTAACTATTTTATGGAAAATTCAATTCCTAATTCGAAACTTTAACAGCGTTGTTAAGCAATCGTCTTTTGGATTGACAATTAATTTTGTTTGTTTAAAATTATTAATTAAGTTTTCAATTTTTAAATTTGAATTTGAAATTGTTTTATTCCATTACAAATGTTGCTATGTTACAAATATCACAAGATTATGTTGCTGGTCTTTGAATATTATTGGTCACGAAATTTTGAAAATAAAGTATTTCAGTCGTCCTGTAAAAAATTCCGTCTCCCCTATTTTAAGAATTAAGTAAAACTACCTTGGGAATAAGTATTAAATATAAGAAGTACATTTTTTTGTAACTTTAGGTGGACAAAAAATATTTGCATGCGGTAGTGATCAAGAGGGCCAACTTGGACGAGGAAGTAATGCAATTGGAGACAGTTCCAGTTCACCAGTTATGGTCCACGATTGTGGACTTGTAGGACCAAAAGTTGTCCAATTATGTGCTGGATCCCACCATTCAATGGCTTTAACAGCTGATGGATCAGTTTTAGTTTGGGGCAGTAATTTGGAGGGACAACTTGGTTTACCAGGCACTTCCGGACTTGTCAATAAACCGACGAAAGTTCAAATTCCTGAAAATATTAAGCAAATTAGTGCTGGATATTATCATTCAGCTTTCCTTACTGGTAAGATGTTCAATACTTGCTATAGTTTCTTTTATTATTATTATTACATCATTAAGCCATTTGCCTTTCGGGGTAGGCGTGACTTACTTGGTGGGGAGGGGAGTAGTGTGAGGAAAGGGTTATAAAATTTTTTATATTGATCTAGAATTCTCGTGTTATTTATTTAAATAACACGTTCATTTTGCAACACTGCTCCGACCCAGGTTGCTAATCAATCTCTCTAGCAATCACCCTAAGTGAAGATCCTCACAAAGTCGTCATGTGAGGGTCCCCGCTTCGGTCCATAAGTAACCAAGGTCTTTTGTTTCAGGTGTCATTCACTCTACTGACACTCTTCTTATTAACTGTTGTCCGCCATACTTTTCTGTCCTGGCATACTTCTCTAGCTCCTTTAACGTTAATGCATTTTTTCATGCAGGCTCTCGCATTTCTATGGCTTCTTATGTCCCTTCTAACTAGGGTCTCATTCTTATAAGTGCATTATATCCGAGGGGTACTACTTTGAAGGGGACAAAATTAATATTCACGAATAAAAAAATATTATTGGCAGAAAACGAAAAGTCTCGTTATTTTTTTATCACACCTCGTATACGCGTATATACACCAAGATCTTAATTTAATAATCATATGATGCTACTAACGATCCACTAAAAAAACTCCACCCTTTCTCCGTGGCAGAAATCCCGCCGAAAACCGCTTGCGCATTACTTCGAGGGGGGAGGGGCGGTTTCCCGCTCTCTAGAAGCTCCTTTCAATTTCTATTTTTTTAATGTTAAATCTTGGTTGTCTATGATTAATTCTAGCTGTTGTGCACTGTGATCAGATGTCATTTTAGAACTCAAGGTATTTCTCTTTCTTCTTTTCCCGTAAGACTGCTACTGCACATGAAAGTACTTTACTACGATGGCATTGCGATAGCCCTCGCGGGTGATGACGCAATGTGATTTTTGCCCAGTGCTCAGAATGTCAACGTGAAGAAATTCAAGCAAGCGCGGGTAAACGGTGGGAGTAACTATGACTCTCAAGTCATAATTGCTCTGGTTTATCCTTCGTGGCGTAGCGACCCCGCTTGTTATGCTGATGCGAGTCTCAGGAAGGTACTTCACTCATGTATTTGGGGAAATACTAGCCCTTCGGGGTTAGCCAATCTCCACCTGTATAGGTTCCTGAGCACCCATCCTTTCAAATAGGATGGGTTAACGGTGTTATGGCGTTTCAGATGGTAGGGTTGCCAGCCCGACCCATCTTATTGAGCCGTCCGAACTTTAAGAAGTAGAAAAATCGGGGGGTTCTCGGATGGCCCCCCACCAAACAACGACGTGCCCACTGGTTCGTCGTCACCGGCTGCAGCCGCTCATCCGAGTCGCAAGATTTTCTCGTACGATTTCGAGGGGTGCGACATGATATGCAAGTCGAATACTGGCCTCTTGTTACTTAAGAGATGGAAATATCTAGAGGAAGAAATCACCATCGACCCGATTCAAATTCAGTGTGAATTTGAGGGTTGTGGTGAGATCTTCTTTACCAGGATCAGTATGAGACAGCATGTCAGACACAGACACCCGGACTTAATGGACGAAACAACCAACACTGAGAGAATGAAAGAACGGTGGACTGAGAAAGAAACCAGAATGCTTGCACGAGGAAGGCTGAATTATTGGTGCTGCAAGAGATTGATGGACGAAGGACCAACATCAAAATCAACTTGCGAGCGGTATTTCCGCATGGCTCCTTAGAGTCGGTCAAAGGACATAGAAGGTAAGGGAAGGAATGGCAGAGCGTCAACCCATAAGACGCCAGGGTAGACGCTCTCTCATTCTGGATCCTCCCATAGAAGAGAGGGAGGAAGAGAAGGATCCGTTCCAGAAATTCTTCCGCGAATTGGAGCCACCATCACAGGACAACACATCATATAATGTGCATGAGCTGTACCAAATATGTCGGAAAACGAGGACTGATACGAAGGATACTACGTTGACTAGTCTATTCCATTTATTTGCAGAACATCTTGCCCACAATTCGACGTCGGTCACATCTTGAGCCCACAAGGCAACCAGATCCGCTACAATCTCGAAGGAAAAGTCATAGAAGCGAGTATGCAAGGAGTCAGAAGGCATGTCTTAGGAATCGCTCAATGTGTATTGACAATGTCATTCATGACATGGCTAACACCATCCAGCCACCCAGAGACGTGATGAAACCTTTCTGGGTAAATGTCTTTACACAGAGATCTGAGGTTATGCCCGCCCTGAATAGGTCCGAAGAAAAGTCTAATCTCTCGACTCCGATCGCCCTTGAAGAGGTTTTACGAGTATGAAAGTCACATAAAACGGCACCAGGACCGGACGGACTAACCATGCAAGATATTAGGGGCTTTCGGAAAGGAATGCTTCAATATCTGTATAAGTTCTTCATGTGGTGTGAAGAGCTACCAGAATGTTTACTCGCTTTACGCACGATCTTCATTTCAAAGAAAGGGTTTGACAACATGCCTGAAAAGTACAGGCCCAGTACCATACCAGCGGTGATAGTGAGGGGCTCCCATAGCATTCTTGCTGAAAGACAGGCCAAGAAGGTAGATATTAATAAAAGACAAAGAGGCTTTAGGAACATGGACGGCTGCAGGGATAGCATCTTTCAGCTCGACATGGTCCTAAGACAACATTATCGGTCTTTAAAGTCTCTATATACTGCCTCTGTTGATATCGCCAAGGCTTTCCCCTCAGTTTCACATCCATGTTTGCTGGAATGCATGAGATCGTTTGGTGTCCCGTCAGAATTCGTTCGATATGTGGAGGGGGTGTATAGAAGTGGGTATAGGATTCTACAAGGTCAACGATAGACCTCCGACAAGATTTACCCCAGGCGAGGTGTCAGGCAGGGATATCCCAGATGCGGGGGTCAAAGTCGGAGAGAAAGATGCGAACGCATCCGCCTATGTAGATGATCTATACCTATACGCTGGTACACCTGCAGGTTTGCAGAACTAAATATGTTGAATCAACGAATTCCTCACCAGTTGTGGACTGTCGATTAACATCGACAAGAGTTTCACACTAGTCCTACGACCATCTGGAAGAGATAAGAAGATAAAGATTGACACCAAAACACCTTCGAGATTGATGGGAGTAAGTTGCGATCCATCAATAGTGGTGACGAATGGATGGCCTTAGGGGTTCGTTAAAATTGGTCAGAAAGAGTCCGCATTAGCCCTGAGCAAATGCTTGGGTCTATTCTGGAGGCATTGACAAAAGCGCCGCTCAAACCGCAACAGCGGTTATTTGCCCTAAAGTGTAACGTTATCCCTAAGTTGTACCATCAATTAGCACTTGGAGGCGTCTTAATCGGTTCCTTGAACAGAAACAATTTGGTCATAAGATCGGCCATTAGAAAGTGGCTAAATTTGCCACATGATGTGCCCAATGCTTACATCCATTCGTCAGTCCTTGATGGAGAGCTCGGCGTACCATCGCTACGATGGATGGCCCCCCTGCTCCGGTTGAACAGACTAAAAGGAATAAGGCAAGAAGAGCACCTTGGTTTGATGAATCAGTTCCTCGTGAAACGGATCGCGATTTGTGAGCATCGACTCTCACATAATCGTGGTCGTATCTCCTCACTTGGTGATGTTTATAAGTTCTGGGCCAACCGCCTCTACAATTCTGTAGATAAAGGCGGGTTCAGGGACTCGGCGAAAACACATGGCCAACATCACTGGGTGATTGGCGGTACAAGATTCTTATCTGGCAGGGATTATATTAACTCCTGTCGGATAAGAATCAGTGCATTACCAACTCGATCACGCACATTCCGAGGATGATGTCCTCCCGGGTGTTGGTGGGAGGATTAGCAGCGTTTAAGATCTATAACACTGTAACCTCGGACTTAACTAGAAATCGCATGGGAATAGGGTGACCAAAGGTGGATAGGCAGCTACTACTTTTGGGGTGATGCCTCCCCGTTACAAAAGAGGCAGTTAAAATAGTGGGTAGTATCGTTGATGAGTCCCACACAAAGAGTGCGTAAATGCATTCTTACCTTCTCTAAAAAAACAAAAATATATAATATATAATAGTCTCTCTGTGTCGAGACTGCTAATAAGTGCAAAAACTATTAGGGTCTCATCGCAGAGTTTGCAAGCGGTTTTCGCATGACCGTTTCCTTGGCAGAGGCTAACTATGGGTAGACCGTCCTCCGCGTAGAGCTGAAGGCTATCTAGTCCCTACTATCTAGTTCAATAAAAAAAAGTAAATCGCGACTCTCTCCCAACTTTCCTCACTGCTTAGTATTTTAGCAATGATGTCTTCTGGGCTTACAGCTCCAATATATGCTTCCAGCATCGTCCTTTCTTCTATCCACTTATCACAGGTGAAAAACATATGTGAAGCATCATCTCTTTACGGGCCGAAATACCTGCAACCAGGGCTCCTTGCTTTGCCAATTTGATGCAGGTATGTCCGCAAATATCCGTGGCCCGATAGAAATTGCGTTTGTGTTCGGGCCTTTTTCTTGGCAATGTTTTTCTGCACCTCTGCCATCCTCTCGAAGATCTTCTTTTTCTCGCGGGCCAGAAGATTGATTGGGATTATCCCTGCGATCACCAGCACCGCGGGCTCGGAGACTGTACGGTAGGGGCAGGCGACTCGCTGCGCTCCTATCCATTGTACGTCTGCCGTGCGTCTTCTGTACTTCTCTATCCTGAGAGCGTCCACCTACATTTCGGCTCCGTAGAGCAGGATAGATGTGGTGACCGACATCAACAACCGGCGATTGCTCGTTTTGGGTCCGCGAATGTTCGCCATGATTCTTTTAGGCAGAATATGAGCTTTGTATCAATATAGATGCCGAGATGTATGGCCGCCTGTTGCGTTGCAGTCATAACGCCTTTCACTTTTAATTGGATATACGTCTAAATCGTCTTGGTCATAAGAACCATAATCTTCGTATTCTTTAGAGCCAGGTTTAGGCCATTCTCTTCCATCCCGCCACACACCCGGCGCATTACTTGGTTGAGTTTTATTTGCACCTCTTTCACATTCCGTGCCGTAATGATCACCGCAATGTCGTCAGTATATCCAACGAGAAATGCGTCTCTCGGCATTTCCATTTGGACGATACCCTCGTGAGAAATATTCCAGAGATCTGGCCCCAGAATAGATCCCTGTGCGGCTCCTGCAGTAATCTCTCTTCCCCGTTGACCATCGCTAGTGTCATATAACAGAACTCCATCCTTCAAGTAATTTCTTACCATCCGGAGGAGATACTGAGGCACCTTGAAGGTGTTTCGCAGCGCGCCTATAGTGTCTTTCCACCTAGTCGTGTTGAAGGCATTCTTAACGTCAAGTGTGACCAGAAGCAGAAATGGTCGTAAGTAGTGGTTCTACTGTCGCGCTCACATATCGGCTTCCACTATGCACTGAGCTGCTTCTACAGTACTACGACCCTTTCTGAACTCGTTTTGTCGTCTGGAAAAGTCTCCAGCTGCTTGGACCGCTGATAGCAGGCGACGTTTCGGAAGCTGTGCCAGAAGCTTTTCGGCAGTGTACAATATGAACAATGGCCTGTAGGATAACGGATAGCCCGGATCGGCCTTGCCTTTGCTTATCAGTACCAGCCTTTTTACCTTCCATATCTTGGGGAAACTTCTGATTAAATAAAAATCTATTATTTATAAATAATAATTTTTATGTTGACTCTAATTTCATCTAGATTTTATAAAATCGTTTAAAAACAAAAAACTTTATTGAAAATGTTCTAGATACTTATTTGAAAAATCTGAAACCTACAAAACAAATGAAAAATAATTTACAAAAATAAAAAGTAATTCATTTGTCTGGTTGCTGCATAATTTTAGTCGAAACATGCTTCTTTGTGTTCCAAATAGAAATATTTGGCTCAGAAAAGTATCTTTTTTTATGGAAAAATAATGTTTTAAACTGAAAACTATTTTATTGAACTAAAAATGGAACTATATCATGGTCGGTCTACAATGAGCTCTTTCGTTCGAAGTTCATCTGTTTGGTTAAAAATTTAAATTTTTTCTTAAAAATTTATTTGTTCTGATGAAAATTATTCCTTTTACTAATTTTTTTACGTATAATTTAACTATATTATTTGAGTTGAAAATTCGTCTGTTATAGGTGAAAATTCAAGTATTTTGTTGAAAAATCGTCTTTTTTATTAAAGTTCAAAATTGAACTATTTCATAGAAATATATATCTTTTTATTAAAAATTGGTTTTTTTAACTGAAAATTGAACTATTTCATGTTCGGTAGGAAATGTATCTTGGTGGAAAACTTTATCTGTTTGGTTGAAAATATACACGTTTCTTTGAAAATTATTTTTTTACTAATAATTTGGCTGTTCTATCTTAAGTTAAAAATTAATTTTTTTCTGAAATTTGATTTTACAAATATTAATTCAACTATATACTTTAAGTTCTGAATTTAGCTGTCTAATGTGTACATTCGATTGTTTGTTAAAGAATGGGCTCTTTAGGTAGAAATGTAATTTCATTACTACAAACTTAAACTCACTAATAATCATTTTTTTCGTTTGAATATTTACATATTTTAAAAAGATGTAGGTATAAATTAGTTTCTTAAACTAAAAATGTAATACTTTCATTTTTTGCATTTTACAAAGCATTTTTTTGAATAGAATTTTAAAAAGTTTTGAAAGAAATTCAGGTAGTTAATGAAATAAAATAAAATTTTAAGGACTACTAGGGATATCTGGGAATTTCATAATATTTAAGAGAATTAAAAAATTGCGAAGGATATCAAATAATATAGTATATTTTTGAGTTCATTAAAATCTTTGAAATTTGGTCAAAATATGGAAATCCCTTGAAATTCTTTCAGCATTTCTAAATTTCTTTAAAATGTTTGAAATAGTTAGAAATCTTTACAAATCATTAAAAATCCTGTAAAATCCCTTTAAAAAAAAATTTAATTTTTTCCCTACAATCATCTAGAAAAGTTTTTAAATCGCTTTAAATCTTTTGAAATCCTAAAAATGCATAAAAATAAGTGAAATTCTTTTAAATAGATTAAAATTCATAGAAATTATGAAAGAAATAGAAATCCCTTAAATTTTTACTCTTTAAAATTTACTTCTCAATAAGTGTCTTGAAATATTTAGAAATCCTAAAAAATTCTTTGAAATTCTTTAAAATTTTGTGAACGTAGAACTCTTTGGAATTTGCTAAATTACCTTAAAATATTTGGAAATCCCGTAAATTCCTTTGCTGCCTCAAAATTTATGGAAAACTTTCGAAATATCGTGAAATCCACGAACATGTTTGGAAATGTTACGAAATTCCTTGAAATCCATTAAAAAATTAAAATTTGTTGAAAGCAGTCGAAATCTATTAAAATTAGTGGGAATGCTTATAAATTCCAAATAAATTTAAAAGCCTTACAGTCGGTGAAAATCCCTCGACATCCGTTGAAATCTTTTGGAATTCCTTAATAATTTTAATTTTCTTGAAATTTTTTATCAAATCTGACAAAATCACTTAAAATCAGGGGAAATCCTCGGAGACACCTTGAAATTCTTTGAAATCCGTGCATTTATTTGAATTATTTAACTCTATTGGAATAATTTTAAAATAATTTGAAAAAAAATTAAACAAAAAAATGACTAAATAAATAAATATATTATTCTAAAGACATTTAGAAATATTTCTTACCATGAAATATTTTAACTATTTTGCAGAAAGTGGCCTCGTTTATATTTGTGGTGAATCTGAAAGTGGGAAATTGGGTATCGATGTGAAATTTTCAACTCAAGCAGCTCCCAAACAAATCATGCTTTCAAAGTCTGCTTCTAAAATTGCGTGTGGGGGTCATCATACCCTTATCCTAACTGGTAAGAAATAATTTTATAAACCTACTCAATGTTTCTATAATTTAACTCAACGTTTTTTATTTATTTATTTTTACCTCTAATTTTTAAGAATAAAACTCTATGAATTGAAATAAATTTTAAAGATTTTTCTTGCAACTTTTTCCATCTATTGTTAAATTGTCTTGTTTCAAAGAAATGAATATTAAATTAAATTACAAATTTCAGAAGATGGTTGTATATATTGCATGGGAAGCAACTCGAATGGTCAATTAGGATTAGGCACAAACGTGACAGAAGTGCAAACACCTAATCTTCTTCCATTAGATGTCATAAAAAACGAAGTGATTACTAAAATATCTTGTGGAGAGAGCCATAGTGCAATTCTGACTGGTGAGTTGATACAAAATTATTTAAAAAATAAGTTGTAAATATTGCTAAAGTAATAAGATGCGCTTCCCAGCCATTCTTGAGAAAAAATTATTTTAAAAACTTCACTCATGTTACATGAACTACAATGCACCGAGTGTGTAACTGGAAAGTTCGGGTTCGATTCTCGCTGCCGGCATTTTCTGCCAGCTTTTTTATTCCATTCAAATTCGCTTTTATATTTAGTAGACAATTAAATTTATTTAAATCATGCAAAATTATTCATTTTCTCATACTAGAAATTGTTCTTTTTCAACATTTTTCTGCACAAGTAGCTATAGAATATTTTATAATGATTAGTTTTCGAATATCACTTCTATAATAGGTCCGTTTTATACAATCCCACATAAAAGCCATTAGTGAAAAATAAATTTTGCGAATCTCTAGCTGCAAATTCGATTTTTTACTGATTTTTAAATATAAATTGTTTTTAATCCATAAAATACTGCTTTCTACTGATAATGAGACGTGAAAATATATAATTTAATCTATTTATTATTATTTTTAGCAATTGTCTATTAAAATAGTGTTAGAAAGTCCTTGATTTTTCGAAATTTTCAAATTGTTTTTATCTTTTCAGTTAGAACAAGGCAATAATCAATTCGATTATACAGAAATAATTTTTTAAATAAGCACTTGTTTTTTATATTAATATTTCCTTAGAATAGTGCTATAAAGTTACATTTTTTCTAAAATTTCCAACTTTTTTGCCTCTTTTAAAATAAAGTTAAGTGATATTAAATAAAATTAATTAAATAATTGTTCAAAAACATAGTTATTGTTTATAAATACCTTTTTCTATAAAAAGCTGGATAGTTGCGGTTTTGTCCTAAAGTTTTTACTTTTTGTCCACTTTTAACTTAGAGCAAAGTAAAACTGAATAAAATATGACAAAAATAATTATTTAAACAAATGATACACTATCGTCGGAAATTATGAGATCGATTGACGCAAGCACTATCAAAAATCAGTGCTGGCTTTGAACCACGATAACTCAGCGAAAAAAAATGATAGGGCCCTTTTTAAAAAAACAGTTTAAAATCCTATGAAATTTTACGTCTAGTAATGTTAAACAGATTTTTTTGATATACTAAATAGAATACAGCACGTGATAGGTTTAAAAAAATCTAGATTCTCTAAAATTTTGTACCTCCACTTCAACTTTTAGCTAAAGAAATTTAAAAAATCTTTATCGGTTCCCAAGATACGATTGAAAATGTTCAATCGTATCTGAGTTGAGTTTTAGTCGACGATCACGGTTCTCGTCCGGTCTGCTGCTCGCCTTCTTCGTTGAGGCAGGACCGAATAGGCCACGCACAGAGGTGCAGCTTGATTGGGGCTCTCTTATACTTTTGATTCTGCTCAGCAGTAATTTTTATTTTAAATTATTGTTAATTTTTTTAATTATTCACTCTTTTTTAATTATTTACAATTATTTAATTTCAGAATGATCCCCATATTAAAGAATAAAAAATTGATGAACAGGTTTTCTTATTTCCTAAAATTTTTTATTATCTAGAATATTAATAAAAATGTACATATATTGTTACAAGAGTAAACTTTTTTTAAACGAATTAAGCAGCTATGTTCTAAATAAATTATTTATATGAAAAAAACTCAAAAATATAAAAAGTGAATAATAATGAAATTTCCAAAATGAATTAAATATAAAACAGTGCTTAGTTGTAATGAAAATTACATTTTCAATTTCTAATAAGTAGTATACACAAACAACTCGTTTATTATTTAATTTTTCGATGATCAAAATTACAAAATAATTAGGAAAAGGTGGCTACTTCGAGGAGTCCCTTGTCTAAAAATTGGTTTCTTGAATTGAATCAGAATATTATATTAAATAAGTTACATTATTAAACCTTTTAGACTGTTTTTCATATAATACATTTATTTTAATTTTTGATACAACTTTTATCCGTTTTAGTTTTTCCTGAGAAGTCACTGGCATTGTTAGTGAATTATATTTGAAATTTGTACATACATTTTCCTATTTATTTTCTAATTTTCATAATCGAAAAATTAAATAAGGAGCGAGTTGTTTGTGAAAATGTTTGTGCAAAGGAAAATAATAAACTGCTTATTAGAAATGGAAAATATAATTTTGATGACACCCAAGTACTGATTTATATTTAATTTACTTTGGAAATTTCATTTTTATTCACTAATATTTTCAAGTGTTATTCATATGAATAATTTATTTAGAATTTAGCTGCTTAATTCGTTTAAAAAATAGTTTACTCTCGTAGCAATATATCTACAAATTTT
>JAAAKG020143330.1:0-11389 GCA_010014905.2 Druon quercuslanigerum
CCTGTAATAGCCAACATCTTTATGGAACATCTAGAAACCAAAATCTTCAATCAATCCAAGCTTAAACCGGAATTTTGATTTCGTTACGTGGACGACACCTTTGTCATCTGGCGACATGGACTAAATGAACGAAATAAGTTTTTCGATTTCATCAATCGATTACATGCTAATATCCAATTCACGATGGAAATTGAACAAAACGGAAAATTGCCTTTCTTGAACGTGCTAGTTTACAAAAATTCAGATAATACATAAGGACATGAAGTTTACAGAAAGTCCACCCATACAAACAGATACCTACATGCCTCCTCTCACCATCACCCATCTCAAAAATAATCAGTCATTAACTCCCTTGTATACAGAGCTGTCTCCATAACAGATAAAGATAATTTAAAAAAGGAATTACAAAACGTTAAACAAATCCTAATACAGAGCGATTACAAAATCAAACAAATTGATAAAGCAATAAGAAAATACACCCAAGAAAACAATTCAAAACAACATAATAAAGAAAGAGAGAGAAAACCGACCACCGTCCTACCCTACATCCAAGGTGTCACAGAACAAATAGGAAGAATTCTTAACAAACGCAACATCCAAACAATATTTAAACCACCTGCAAAAATAGGACAACTTCTAAACAATCCTAAAGACAAAAAGGCACCTCTCAGTGATCCAGGTGTATATACAATCCCTTGTTCTTGTGGCAATGTCTTTATTGGAGAAACCGGGAGAGCGGTGAGCCAACGTATAAAGGAACATGAGAGTAATGTCAGACTAAAACATTTCACGCAATCCGCACTATGTGAATATCATATCGAAACAAGATATAACATTTTATTTGATAAAACAACTGTCATTGATAAAACACACAATATTTTTCCAAGAAAACATAGAGAAGCAATTGAAATCTTAAAGCACCCTAATAACATCAATAGGGACAACGGTTATAAAACCAATCCAAATTGCCTTTCCGTTTTCCCGGATTTTTTAAATAAGACTTGATTGGCCTATCAGGTGCGTCCTGCCTCCATTGTGGGGTGCTCTGGCCAATCGCAGGCATCGTTAAGAGTATACATAAGAACAGCATGACCTGATACCTTTAGTTTCAGGTCAGCCCTGAAGAAGTGAACTGCAATGTTCACGAAACGTCTGCAAAATTCGAAGTTTTGTACACGATTGAAACCCGAAATATCTACTTTATCAGGATCTCTGAACTTGTTCTTCCTGTGTCCTTCCTGACAATATATCATGACTGTACCTTATTTACTTTCTCGCTTACGCACCACCCCACACCACCACTCCATATAATAAGACACTCATCACTAGTGTATCGAAAAATTTTTAGGTTTGCGCTTCTCAATCTCTCTTTTATATGACGATCCATTCCCCCATTTAACGACGTGCAGCAAGGCATTTTATTCATGCTTCCATAAAAGCTCAAAATTGAAAAACATTACTGAGAACAGTATGTTGATAGGAGAGCCGTTGATGTGCAGATTTTAATTTTATATTAAATTTAATATAAAAGCTAAAAAATTAATATGTGTCAATTATGCATCTAATTATTACTATTGGTTTAAAAATAGTAACGCCGCACCTGGTTCGCAGTCAGTAAGTGAAATGTTCAAAATTGATTGGGGAACTGTCTTGGCAAGTGAAAGAAATATGATAGTCGTCGAAATCGATGGCAGAGGTAGCGGTGGTCAAGGTTACAAATTGATGCACGAAGTTTTCCACCGACTGGGAACAGTCGAAGTTGCCGATCAACTGGAAGTTACAGAGTAATTTCATTTATAAATTATCTATATAAATGTAATTATTATTTAAACTCATCATCTCACTTCAAATTTTTGACGTCAGGTACCTCCGAGACTCATTGCACTTCGTAGACAAGCGGCGCGTTGCCATTTGGGGATGGAGTTATGGCGGTTTTGTAGCTGCGCACGCTTTAGCCTACCCGGACCAAGATGTATTTAACTGTGGAATTAGCGTAGCCCCAATTGTCAACTGGGAGTTTTATAGTAAGTTAAAATCTACTTCTATACAAATACGCATGTAATAAGTGATTTCTAAAAATAAAATTGTGTTCCTCTTGTGAACCCAGCGAAAAGTTTTTCTCGTCAAGGTTTTGTAGAAGCCTCTTCTCGATGCCTGAAGATCGAAGGTAAAAGAGGACCTGAAACTAGCAATGCAGACCAAGAAAATCCTGTAACTACACGAACTTGAGCAGTGAATCGTCATTTTTTCAATACACAGCAGATTATTTCTGCAAATCATAATTTTTAATGCCTTTTTCGATCAGCGATAATTGAAGACGCAACCTTCCGAACAAACTTTATATATGCTGTATATGTCTCCCGTTGTAAGATCAAATTTTATTGTGGTATCCGGTTTTCTTGTTATAAAAGGCTGTCCATTAAACGGTCTATTTAAAAAGAGTGTGTTATTCTCTTGTATATTTCAAATAGATATTAAGAGATTACTTTTGGTAATAGAATAATAAAGGGGAATCGCTGGATATTTGAATGCCAGTTGTATTCAAATGCACTGAAGATCTGGTTAAAATTTTGGAAACTTCATTAGTATTGATCTTTTAAGAAGAAGTACTTTTTGTAGTATATAAACAGTTTGAAAAACGAAAAAATTCTGAAATAATTCTGACATACATAGAATGTTACCCGAAATCCATGTCTGTTGCGAAAAGTATTATCCAGAGCCTATTAAAATAGTAAAAAAATTATCTGTACCGTAAATGTATGACTGTGACTGTGTAAGTCAATAACAAGTCAAAGCGTTCTTTTAACTGACTTGCGATATACCGAGGGTACTTCCTTAAAGGATCTGGTTTTCATGTTTGGTTGAACCTAAAATTTCCAACAGGCGCTGAGATCCTTTTTACTTGAAATTTCCAAAAGGCGCATAGATGCTTTCTGCTTGAAATTCCAAACCACATCCAACCGACCCCTCATTTAAACGGTTTAAAATTTAAATTTCCGACGGATACTAATAAAATTTTTGCTGTGTTCTATTTGGATACGCAAACCAGAATCAAACGACCGTAGACACTTTAGGCTTTTTTTGTTATTCGAAACTTAATCCTAATTGAAGAGTTGGCTTAATTTTCGTCTTCAGAACCAAATGAAGTCTTAACAAAAACACTGAAAATGTTGCAATTTGATTATTAATAAATAACTAAAAATTACTACATACCTTCGCCACTGCTTTCTGAAAATCTTTAAAACAGTCTAGACTCTACTCGACGATTAACTTTACACTTGATTAATTTCCGTTGAGCGCCAGGCACGCTTGAGGCCTGTTTTATTCTCAAAATAACATAATCCTAATTTATAATGGCTCGAATAAATATAAGAAATCTTAAATCCTAACCTAAAAAGAACTATAAATATAAACGAACTCCAAAAATTTAGGCTTTTCTGTCCGGAACTCCATGACTGGCAATTTCCAAAAAAATGACTTAAAACTCTAAATTCTTTTAATTCTATAACTTAGGATTGAGCTAAACGAACCTTGAGAAAATCACAATTTATTTACTTCAACAAGCCTTAAAATAAATATTTCTGCAAATTTGGTAGAGATTCAAACTCAAAAACTTTAACTAAAACCGAAATTCAATCATTCGCATAGCCTCAGTTTCGGAAATCTAGTGACGGTAAACAATCCTACCTCCTAACTGACAATAGCCTAACATACATAAATTAGTAATTACCAATGACTATTCATAACTTAATTAATTCCTTCAGCGCCAGATGAAAATTTTTCGGGGCCTGGGGCTAAATCAAAATTGTTTTTAAATTACGTTTTAATTTTTTCCCTATATTTTACAATTATGAACAATTATGGAATTGCTGTAACGTACGTGAACTCTATTAATTTTTTCTGGGGTTAGGGACCCCTCGGCCCCCTAGAGCCTGGGGCACTAGCCCCACCGTGCTCCTTGGTAAATCCGGCGCTGTATTCCGTTAATACTAGTCAAAATCAAATCTCTCATTCTTTCAAAATTATTACAACATACCATATTATTTAGATTTCCGAAACCCAGCAATAATTCAAAATATTTGACCTCATTATATCTCAACCATAATTCTTAACTTTACGCATTATTGTCAATATTGACAAAAGTTACGTTTTAGCCCACCTAACCTTTGAAGCCACTGATAATTTGAATTTGAATTTTAAAGAAATCATACTTATCTCAGTTATTAACAACGGTTACAAGTCCAATCTTAACTTCAAAAAACCTAATTAATAAAAGGTGACTAAATTATTCCTAACTAATCTGAGTAGAAATTATGTAAAACTTCTTAAGTTTAGTAAAGTAAATTTTTAAAAACATTTCAAACGCCAGTTTGATAAAATAATTTAAAATATAGAGTCCTTAGAATAATTCTCTACTTTTCGCAGAATTTCACGATTTAGTAATTCTGAACTAAAATTAAATGAGTCTCTCATTAAGTAGGCACATTTCAGAAAATTACCCAATTAAACCAAATTCTATCAAATTAGGCAAATCCTGAACTAAAGTAGCACATACCTAGATATTACACAATTCAGCCTGGATACTTAAATTTAGACATTTCTTAAATTAAATAGGCACATACTTTAAGGACACAAATCTCGATGGTCAAAGTTCTTATAAAAACTCACGAAAAGGGGTGGTAGTAATGTGGGAATTTTTGGGCAGCTAAGTATAAATTTAAAAAGTTGAAAAAGCATGTCTGAAATAAAATAATACAGTTTATGATCACATCACCAGACATAAATATCTAAGAAATGCCCAGTTTGAGAATTTCCGTCTCGGCCAGGTGTCACGCCATTTTCTCACCAGTAAAAAAAGAGTTTTGGTATTAATAAAACTGGTTCATCATGGCCACGTGTCGAGCATATCTTCCTCTTTCACTTATTAAAAGATGTTGGCCTTACCCGTACTCTACTAGACAGCAACGACTTAAAAGAGAAGCTAACGAAAAATCTCAACTTGACGCGGCTGCTGAAGGCAGATAAGAGCGAGCAACGCAATGACGGTCCCGAGCTCTGTTTCAGCACTTTTTCTTCTTTCTTCTATATGGCGGTACCCTGTTAATTTTGGTTTTCATCTTTCATCCGCGCTCCTACCGGCAGAAACGTTCCAGTGTTGGTAATTCTTCGTCCTTACTCTCCAATCCACCCATTTGATCACCTTCTGGAGCCCGAAATTACCCTGGTTGATCAGAGCAGGGTTTATTTCGGTACCAATTGGTATCATGCGAAGATTCATCTCCCTTGTAGATTGAAGATTCATCATAATCATGCATTGAGATTCTCTGGTCATGTTGGGAATTGCCGAAGACATTTCTCGTCGTGAAGTTTCCAAAAAGGTTCTACTCCAGGTAGATGAGGCGATCCTGATTTTCCGTAACTTCCACCGTTACTTTCAGACCGCTGGTATCCTACAATGATCCTTGTAGATGAGGATCTACAGGTCCCTTATGTGTGGCAGGCGATAGTAGGCGAAAAGTCGGGAAATTCAAACGGCTTGAAATGTTTGACGATAGAAACTGGCCGTTTTAAGATTCTCAAGTGGCGTCCCATTTGAGTGTCGAAGTCAGCAGAAGCCCCTCAATGTCCCGCGATTTCTCGACGAGTCTGGATCGTTACAATACAAATAAATGAAAGGAACAAAATAAGTCCTTAAAAATATAAATCTTAAATCTAGCCCTATTCCTCGAGTTTCCGTGACACAGCCGCGATCATTGACCTTTAAAGTAAAATCTCTAAATTCGCAAAAAAATCTCTACATTAAAAGGTGGTTTATTACCACTAAGTATAAAAGTGGTGCCGGACACAACCCCAGCATGAACATTTAGAGCTATTGAACCCTGCTCATTGGTGCTGCTCTTCTTCGACTACTATGACTTTGTCTTTGCCGAGCATATAAAAACCTTCATCATTGTAACACATTTGTTACACTCGTACTGCCTATCGTGGATTTGGATATATATCCGCAACTTTTTCTGTAAATGTGCATTCCTGTATTACTTTTAATAATATTAATTTGCGTTTTTATTCTGTCAGTATCTTAAATCTGATTTTTCTTCCAATTATTGGTTTGTGGTTATTTGCAAAGGTTAATTTTAATTTGTCGATTCAGATTTTATGCCATGTGAGAATGTCATGTAGTCAATTATCTTAGAGTCAGTTTTTTTGGACTTGGCTTATTTCGAACCAATTTAATCATTTAAAACATAATTATACATTCGATTAGCATAAGTTTTTTGCGAACATAAGGTGATTTTTAATATATTTTTTTTATTTTTAACCTTAGCATTTTTTCATATCTCTTTAGTCAATAATTTGAATTGCGATTATAATATAATTAATTTTGGTATATTTTTTTAGTATTTTATTAAGGGACTCAGGCATTTTTTATTATGTAAGTTTCGTTCACTTCTTTATCACTTACTGAGCTATACTTACGAATTGCGATTTTAACTCATTATTGTCTAATTTCTTATTTCTGCTTCTACTCTTATTTTTTAAAATTTTAGTTTCATCGGTCATTTCAGCATTATCATTCGAAACTTTTCTAGTATTACCACTTGAATATCTTTACCTACTTTCTGAGCGTTTACTTCGCATATTTTCTGTATCAATTTTAGATATATCTTAATTATTCCTCAAATTAATTTTTTTAAATTATTAACTTGACTTACACTTACACTATTGGTTTTGGCAAGGTGGGATATAAAAAGTTTCATATTTGGAGTTCTAAATTTTTTCCAAAATTATTTTCCCTACATTAGACTGTGTACCCCCGGAATCTAACAGGGACCCATTTCACCAACAGTGATTGTATGGGAAATTAGCTATTCCTAATAACTTTTCAATCAGTGACTGAAGCGGCGTTAGCGTGCAATGTGTTCTATCGGGATGTCTGAGCAAATTTGAATCCCCGATTTGTTAACCGTATACCGACGTGTCCAAAAGACAAGGTGCCATCTCGGCAGGACGAAATGCAAAGGTGCCTTCCCGGGTGGTGAAACCTGGGAGATTAAGAATCCCCTATATTGGCCGATTTTGATTGGTTTATAAATGAAGTAAGTTTGAGATTCTTGCGCGCACAGGCTACAGACTGACAACGGTAGTGCTTTCAATCTATACACCGACCGAGTGAAGTGACATCCAGAAGAGTTCTTTTTTGTCAAAACGTTAAATAATTTTGCGTAGGTGTAACATATTAAAATAATATATTTCAAACATTTCTATCACTATTTCAGTTCGAAAAATAATAAAATTGGAAAGGAACAAATAGTGATCAATTAAAGAGGCTCAGAAATGTCCGAGGCATATATATTAAAAGCAGACAGGAAAGAAGCTTCATTAGGCATGTTGTGACGTTATAGTTCATAAATATCTATTTTTAAAATAACTGCGTGTGAAGTTCGGTTTCTCTTGCCTCCAGAGCGTAAGCAAAGTGGCCGATTCTCAAATGCTATATCACAATGTATTCGCGCACACCAAGTATGTGATGATAGTGCGGCAAACAGTACAATATACCATTATAGGACTATAGAATAAGCTTATCAACTAAATTTTTATTTCGTTGAATTATATATTTTACATACTTTGTTTGTTAACCCTTTCATTATCACCTGGAAATACGGGTACCCATTCACGTGTATTCTGTTAAATAACTGTTACCCCTGAAGAAATACGCTAAAGTTCTCCCGGAACTCCATGATTTGACTCATTTTCCATCAAATTATGCATTAAAAGTTTCAAACTATCCTTCTTAAGTAAAAAATTTTTGATTTGAAAAAAGCGCACGCATAGACCACCCGGGTACCCGTGTGCCCCTACACAAAAATCATAGAATTCGTGTGTTACATCCTAAAATATATATACGAAATCGAAGGGAATAACTATAATAAATTAATTACAGCAAATATTATTAATTTTTAATTGTTTATCAAATAAATTCAATAAAAAATTAATAATAATTATTACATTTTTCACCACAACCATGATATAAAAAACTTCACTTATTCATATACTTTAGCGTCGCTTAATCAAAGCAATTCATAAATTCATGTATCAGGGAAGAATTATACTTAAATAAGTAAATCAGTCAATTTTTAATACAAAACATATGTTTCCTGTATGTACGTTACCTCAAAAATTCTCATCTCAATAACTCACAAAATATGTTCACAATTCTCAAAATATAAATAAGAACTTGAGCAAGCAATGGTTACACTTTCGAGAAAACGGTAGAGCCTGAACTAAACTGACTGCCAGTACCAGATAATTTATTTAGCTTGAAATATCTTTATAAACCATCAATAAAGCAACATGCATGTAATACATACAATTATTTTCAGCTACAATATATTTTCACCTGAAAATCTACGCCCGGGGTACCCGGGTACGCGGGGTGGTCATTGGTGTAAATTTTTTTAGGTGATAACACAAGGGTTAAATCGAATTTTCTTTTCCAAAGATGTGGAAGAAACAATAGATAAGAAAAGCGAGGCTATAGGATCACAATTTACACTTATAGATTCTGCCCTCAACGTATTGATAAAAACGAAAGCTCAAATACAAACATAGATTTTTAGGTTTTGTTTTTCTAACCAGCGTGCATCACTGATTATTATTCATCCAAATCGGCCTGTTGAATTGAACAGTGTTTAACTCTATTTAATGACCAGATGAAATTATGAGGTTAAACCAGGTGTCTGATACCTCATCCTTATCAATGTGGAGTATTTCGGGTTAATCTGTAGTTTTTGGACCTTAAGACGTATTATTTACTGTTCAAGATATTCCCAATTTTTTATTAAAGATCTTCAGCGCTGCATGGATCCTACAAGTAACTTTTGATGGGTTTTTAATTATTCAGGTTCTCTATTTTAGACATTGTTTCTAATCGTGACATCTGAATTAATTTAAAGGAATGGATAATTATTTATAGCTTTGACTCTAAATCTTTAATTGTTTAGGTACCTTTACATTATTACAAGTACATCATATCCTTTTTTATGACATACTTGTTTTTTCAGTTGCTCATTTATGCAAAGCTTTTTTTTCTTTACCGGTTCCCGTGATAAATAATTATTATTCCTGCGCCGGGATTTCTTTTTATAATGCACATCAGCATTTAATTCAGCTTAAAAACTTTAATTATAATAGGATTATCTTCGAATATTACGCTGCTTATGCAAGTCAAGAACTTTTACATAAAGTTGGTATTAATAATTAAAACCAATCGAACGAATCATTTGTTCCTTTCATACGTTTTTAATAATATCAAATATAATTTTGATCTAATTATAACTTTAGTATTTGACATAACCTTATTCTTTATATATGACCTCCTTCAATCTTTATATTTGGATTATATCGGCAGTCAGGTTACAAATTTTTTTGATTTATACATACACAATTACCTGACTACCTAAACATTTGAACGATGTCCGAATACAATCTCGAGCTTTGAAAGGTGCTCAAAGATTAATAAAATGATGAGTTCACAAAATAATCGGCCGATTCCCTCATTATCTTTGTTTCGTATACATGTAACTCATAGCAGCTCTAACATCATCGAAACTCGTGAAGAACGTAAACTTTAAAGAATATTAAAGAATCTTAACCGTCTTATAACCTTGTTTTTAAGAAAATTTGTCTGAATGTCAAATCAAATGCAAATACACTCCTGGGGAAGAAGAACGTTAATGCAACTTCATCGCGATTAGTATGTGTTTACGTGCCCTTAGTTCGGACTTGATATTGTTTCCCGATTTTGGACCACTCACGTTTTTCTGATATTTTGTTCATCAAATCTGAACACCCATTATTGGCGATCTGGAACTCTTAATTTTACCTGGCTGAGACCCCTACTTTTGCCGATCTGAAACATCCAATTTTGCCTGTTTGTTTTTGATTCCTGATAGAATAGACATGCAATTGTACGAAAGTCTCCAAGTTTCCGGATAGAGCAGATATGCATTTGTACGAAAGTTTTAAAACTGCATACTCGACAGTCCTGAAGTAAAAAGTACAATTGGTATTATAAGAAGATTCAGATTTTTAATATGTAAATGTATTAGATGGTTTCTCTGACAAATAGTTTGATACCCTTGACATGCAAAAGATCTTTAGTTTGTTGACGAATAACTTTGAGGTTTTGATCCAAGAATGATCGCAATATTTTTCTCAAGAGATAACTATTAAGAGTTTCACAGTTTGTAACCAGTTTACGAAATACCTACCATTATTGGAAGCTTTCATTGAGAGAGAAGATCATGTTTCTAGAGGTTAGAAATTATAAAGTGCGGTGTCGAATTTGAATGTGGCCAGAAATATTGATTGATGAAAATGCAGCATTACAATTTGGCGTGCGCCAGCGCAAGGCCCATAATGGTAAAGGTTTCGGTTTTTTGGAGTTTGAAAAGTTATATGAGATTTTCTTTTTAGTTATGTTTAATAATAATTACAGTACGAAGAAATCTTCTAAAAATGAGTATTCCAAGTTTTTTATAGAATTTGTATTCCTGAAGATAAGGTAGAAAGCAGGAAAGCAGTATTCTTATAAAGTCCGTCAAGAATTGATGTTTCTTTATAATTTTTTAAATTATGAAATAAAACATTGAAATCAATTTTCGCTGGATCTACACATTTGGCAGGTTTGATAGTCTTGAATTGTTTCCCTAAAAATATTCCGGTATAATTGACAGCAATTTGAAAATGTCTGATTATACAGGGTGTTCAAAAAGTCTCGATACACCTAAATATCTCTCCTGATAAATATTTTCAAAAAGGTCAAGATCATTCTCAAAGTAACTTTTAACGAGAAATCCAGTGGTGACCTTGAATTTGACCTTGAACTTAATCTTCAAGGTTATTTCAAGGTCAATTTTGTTTTTTTTTAATGGGAACCTCTATTTTTGACAACGGCAATCGAAAGAGCGGGAAATTTTACGTCCAAACATGTACTTAGTTTATAGATTAGGACTTCAGCTCAGGGGTTTACAAAAAAGATCGAGGTCATTCTTGGAGTAACTTTTAACGAGGAATACAGTTGTGAATTTACGTACTAGCCCTTAAACTTAAACTTATAACGCAGATAAACACAGCGACTCAGAGGCGGAACAATGGCTTGTTTACGTTCCGAGCACCTTCCGAGCAATTCCGTGGACGACCGAGACTGGAATCTGACGGGAGTACGAGGTTAGTTACAAGTTTAAGCTTCATTGTTGTAAATTGATACTTTAATAAGCAATGATTCCAGTCCGATTCCAGTCTCGGTTGTTCACAGAATTGTTCGGAAGAAGCTCAGAACGTAAACAAGTCATTTTTCGGCCTCTTAGTCGCTGTGTTTATCTACGTT
>JAAAKG020143331.1:0-11389 GCA_010014905.2 Druon quercuslanigerum
CCCTCCCTACCGAGTGAGTCACGCCTACCCCGAAAGGGAAACGGCTTAATGGTGTAATAATAATAATAATAATTACATGTGTTGAAGGAAACCATATTTGTTTATATTTGTTTATTTGAATAAAAATATTTAATTTTGAGGTTAGAACGTTTATATCCACACTTTTAATATTAAGTTAGAAGTGTTATAATTTGTAAGGAAATTTTTGCATGAGAGAGCTGACTGATTGTATTTGCCACCATCACATCACCTGATCGTCTCGTCGCATCGCGCCATGCGGTTGCGCACAGGAGTTGGCGCTTTAACCACACAACCCAATTCATTAATACATCTGTACCAAAAAACGACATTATTCTAGCTTTCCTTATGTTCTGTTAAAGATTGGCCATTATATTGCACTGGCCGTTGTTGACCCACATCCCCTACTACAAATTCGAAGATCATTATACGTGACGGTAGAGCAAAGAGCAAGTTCAAAACACTTTTTTTTCTTTAAGGGAATAAAAATTCTAGTACCATGAGCAATACTCAAGGTATAAATTGCAATGTTTAGGCAGAAATATCCTCACGAGATAAATCCATTGGCAAACAGAGGACAAAAACTTAGCTGAAAAAATCGGAGAGACGCAAATTCGAGGAGACTAAGAGGTAGGAAGAATCTGGTTCAGCGCAATGCTTCTCACCGGAAATTGCGATTCCCACAGCTTTCCCCCGTTGGCAATACCTTCAAATCTCTTTCCTAGTTTCCATTGTTCGTGGCTCGAGCTCAATATGACTATGAATGAGCGAAAGTAGTTACCTGCGTGTTCCAAACGTTGCAGATCGACCTGGACGTTCCTTATTATTCTTATATCGATGTGTTCTATGAATATTAGGCTATCTTCCCGCTACGGATAAGAATTAGGCTAACTTAATGCAGGTAAGTTTTCAGAAGGAATAAATAACCTATTATTTTTTGAAACATTTCCTAAGAATTCAAAACTCCAGTATTTTGTATGACAGTTTGTAATGTAATTTAGGCTCCTATCAATTTTAAAACAAGAAATTTTAAAAGATTTTTATTTCTTTTAACGCTTTTACGTGTTTACTAAATTGCATACAAAATGAAGTTACCCTAATGTTTAACGGTAACGATAACGGTAATGGTATACCATGTATATTCGTATATACTCCTCCAGGATAAATTTTGATAAAAATGATTCGAAAGTAAGGCAAAAAAGGCCATCAAAAGGAGAATGAATTAAAAGAATGAGATAAAAGGTACTCGCGTGATCCGTTTCATGTTAATTACACTATTCATTATTATTTCATGAAATATTTCATTCAATTAACACCAACTTCGAACTGCCTTATCGACATGAAAAAATTGCAATGAATTTAATTAAATCTTGTAATTAAAGAAACAAAAAGAACATGTAATACAACAGAAAGTATTTATCACATAAGTCTACAATTAAAAAATATTGTATCAATTAGAAAGATACTTTTTTGCAAATCAAAGGTATCAATTAGATATGCATGTTTAGTCTAATTGATGCTTTTTATTTTTAAACGTATAATACAAATCCGTTCCATTTTGATGCTGATACTGAGCGTTGAATAAAGTCTCGAATAAAATACTGGGTAGAAGTTAAATCAGCACTGAAGTAACAACTTTTCTTAAGATTGTTTACAAAATTATTACAATTTTTTTCATTATGCTTACGAAATATTTGAATGGCCCCCAAGCGCTTAACATATCTTGGAACTTTTTTGGCACTTTTGACCCCAAAATTATATTTGTCTCTAGAGAATTTGATATTCTCTTGCTTTTCTGTGACTTTGATAGTACTTTTTGCTTTTTAGTGCGACTTTTGTAGTACTTTTTGCATTTTACTGGGAATTTTTTATGACTTTATTGGGCTTCCGTTTACATTTTTTTAGGCGAATAATTCGATCGAATAAGTCGATCCACGATTTTGAGAGTACGAAGATTTACAATTATAGCACTCTGCGACGTAATTGCTGATAATTGAAAGTTATTCACTAATTCTATGTTTGTTGATTCCGTAAAAAACTTCTACCTATTGGTTGAAAAATGGCCAAACTCTATTCGTTTATGAAACTTATTTAAATAATTATTCATTCTTAAAAATTTGAAACGCACAGGAAAAAGACATCGGGTAGATATAATTCTGCACAAAAATTCAGCCTATTCCTTGAAAAATACCCAGACTCAGAATTTGTTAATGAAAATTATTTAAATAATTAACAATTATTGTAAATTTGCAAAGTGTCGTAGGAAAAACTAATTGAAAATACATTTTTGTCGCTTCCTTAAACAAATTGAGCATATTTGTTAAAAAATGGCTAAGCTGTTAATTTGTTTATGAAAATTGTTTAAATAATTAACCCTTACGCTGTAAACGGGGGTCTGTGAGAGCCAGACGAAATTTACTATATCGATATTTTTAATTGTTTATATGCAATAATTTGTTTGAAAAAATTGCTTCCTGTTACTGTTCTGCTGACATAGAAAAAAATCTAACTGAAAGAAAAATATAATTAATTTATAAATATACATCATTTTCTATTATACTTTATTATAACAAACGAAAAAACTTGAAGTCGTAAATTTTTTTGATTCACTTAAAAGCTAATATAATTTTTTTTAATTTAAAAAAATAGCACAGGATGAATTCATTAAAAATTATTTTGAAAAATCATAAGCCCCAGAAGAATTCTATAAGATCGCAGTTACTTATTAGTATAACTCTGCTAATCGACAATGTTAACAAATTAGACGACCGTCGCGGCTCAAAGGTACTCGTATCTACGAGGCAGGCGTGGTCGTGATACGACGCATACGCAGTAGAACTGGACAGCATTAACCGTCTACCAAGCTAGTCAAGTCAGCGATTGACTAACAAGCTACTTTCTAATATAGGAAATCCAGAATATTACTACATACAGTATATTTTTATTTAGCAAAAAAAAAAACTTTAAATAATTCGACTGTCAACCCTTCTTTGGGCCATTCTCAAAGTAAAATTTACAACTGAATTTGACAGAGCGTCGTTGACACGAAACACAAACAATTATAAGCGGTTGTTGCATGCATCCATTTTTAGTTAAATGTAGTATTATTATAAAGAAAAAATACAAGAGTGATATTCATGACATGCGTCAGGACGACACTTTGGTCAAAATCAAAATGTCAAAAGTACTGAACTGCCCAACAACGAGAACACATGAGATTTTTCGTCGAAATATGAGTTTTCGGAATCAGTGAAATCCTGAGAGAGGAAGCTGCATCTATCATAATGAAAATTATAACATTTATTTTTTTATAAAAACAAAAGAATGCTTAAAATTGTTGACTATGAGAGAATTTAAGAAAGAGAATGGAATTGTATTTGGGCAGTACTTTGTAGTGCCATACAATGCAAGGGAATAATATACGCAATGTGCTTCGACTAAGGGTGTTTTGCCCAAAATGTATATTTGAATTAATAATATGTCCCAAAACTTGGCACGAACAAAGTTTTTTTCTTTAATATCTTCGCCCAATTCAGACTGCATTTACATATGTTCTTCCGTGGTAAGACATCTACTTGTAAGATCACATTGGCTTTGGAGTGATCCCAGAATTTGTTAGTGATCCTATTTTGGTAGGGGTGCAAGACTCAAGCCTGCATGATACAATAAGAGGCAAGGCGAGTGCTAAAAGTAGTAAAAATACTGGTAAGTAAGAGTAAGAAAGTCGGTGACTTACCACGTGTATACTGGAGAGGCCAACGGGTTCGCTCTGCTTCTTGTCGCTCTTCTTGGCCTGTCTCTTCGCTTTACTCTCGAGAAAGCGCTGCTTTAACACTAAAGTATCTTGAATATTCTGCTCACATTGTCCGGTAAAACTTTGATCAAACCTGGGGATACAGTCGGTCTGCCTCCTTCTGTAACTTTCTATCCTACGTCTCAATCTATCAACAACAGCTTGTCTCTTGGGGGTGAGCGACTCACCCATGCCGGGTGCTTGACCCATTTGTTGCTGCAGCTGCAGCTGCTGACTTGTCAAGTTCAACTGGTTGCCGACAGGGTTGGGATCGTGCACCGGTGATTGATTAGAATTGCTTAAATTGTTTGAACCCTGGACCATTGCCGTACAAACTGATCCAGGGGGGCCTTGTGGGGGCTGGCGGGGCAAAAGCCCCCCGGCCTCCATACAGCCCCCTAAGTCCAACGCAGGGTAAGCCAGCTCAGTAAAAACGTCTGCATTTTCCTCCTAATACTGCTCCTCCGCTTCCCGTCATAAACCTCGTGAATTCTGACTCCTTCTTCCGCTGCAGAACAGACGATCTTAACCTTGACATCGAAGACACTGCAAATTTTATTTTCAAATGGTTAGTAGTTGCATAGAATTGCCTCTTCTGTGAGGGGAATTCCATGCTCGATTCACAAAAAATAGATGACAACTTGCAATTTTTATGTACATACACATCACTTCAAGAATGCATTTATACCACATTATCTATGTACTTTGATAATGGCGGTGATTTATTTTTTGCAAACAATTTCTTTCGGATCAATATAAATTTTATGGATTAATTAGGAGTTTAAAATCTACATACATAAGTGCATGTCGACTATCGATTGCAAACTCAAGAACTGGATCTCCATCCGGCTTTCGATCTCTCTACCTCCTACCACCACCCACTATAGAAAAATTGCTACAGTAAACTAGATGGAAATTGTATGGCATTATGTTCAATAAATTTATTGAAAAACTCAACTTAAAAAAAATCACGAAAAACATTTTAGCTTATCAATTTTAAATTCTTTTTAGAGCCGATGTCACCTACTCTGATTAGGATGTTAATCTTTGCTTAGCCTAATTTAATCAGTACCTTGCGAGCCCCCATTTTATAAAGTATGATTAAAAACAGTTATTTACCGTTTAACTTAACCGGCTCGCACACACGCACGCCCACACGCACGGAGCGTGTGTGCGCGCGTATATGTTCTTCGAGTTCGTCTGATATGTGGCCAGAAGTTTTATAAAACCTATTTTGTTTGGTCTCGATGGCTGTGCGTGTTTATACCCTCTTGTTTTATGTTTAGAAACGGACGAGTTAGCACTCTTCAAGGGTTCGAATTCTCTCAGTTGCGAATTTTTAAATTGATATAAATTAAATCTCACAAATAACATTTTTCATTTTTATATTTAAGTCCGAAAATTTTAGGAACTGTTTCCAGGAAATTCGAACTGTTCGTAAAAAACTTCGAAATTTATCCATTTACTTCTCATAGAAAAAACGATTCAGTGTTTTATTTGTTTTATCTCGTATCCAAGACCTAGCTACAAGTTCGTGACTGTTTTGCGGGTAAATTTTGTCCTTATAACTTCGCAGTGCGCATCATGAAGCTTCCTACCCTTCTGGATATCTTTAGTATATGATATGATTGTCAGCTTGTACCGTGCGCGAGAAAAAAATTTCAATTTCTTCTTGAATTGGCCAATTAGAATAGATGTATGTATATAAAATCGGATTATCACGAACCGGGTACGCGGTTAACTAGTCGAAAATTAAAATTTGATAAGAGAATCCGGTTGAACGCATCGGTATATAACCACGGTTTAATCAGTGATTAAAAAAATCATATTAGTTAATTGCCCATTTAATCGCTTCAGATGAAATCGGCTCTTAGCGCTAAATGTAGAAGGGGATCTTTTTTTGAGAATTCAGACAAAAATGCACATATGCATACAGTAGTGGCCAACCCTTCACACTAAAACTATATTTTATCTCACCTAATTTTGAAATTTAATTAAGGCTATTTATTTTATAAATCTAAATTAGAGTAAAAAGCAATTCCTACAAAAAAATAAAAAAATGTAATCATTCTACTCATAACGGGCCCTAAAAAAAACGTATCGCCTGTAGGATGTGTGAGGGTAGGGCAAAAATTCAGCAAAAAAAAGCTAGATTTTTTTAAGGCCCCCTACTTAAACACATTTGACAGTAAAATACCCATAGTTTTGAAAGTGAGTATTCAACAGTTTTTCTCTTTCTGTTAAGAGTAAGTTTGTGTAAAATAAAAAGTATCGGTGAGATGAATATTTCCTTTTTTGGAGTCCGAAATGGAATCCCCGATCAAAGAAGTGTTAATTTGTCAAATATTTTCAAATTATTTCTTTATTTTATGCTTAACTTTATTGTAACCTAACGAAAAAAATTATTATATAAATCGAAGGATAACTACTGAAATTTCAGAAAAAAATTACGGTTTAATTTTCCCATTTCTATTTTACCCAAAAATAATGTCATTTAAAGGAGTATTCTGATCTCGGTTTGATGCGTGTGAATTTGGCCCCCCACTTTCAAAATTTCAAATTTCTTTAGTGTTCTGACATCTTTTTAAACAGCTCTACAGTTCCTGATAACTTTGAGAAATAGTTCCGGCGTATGAATACTCTAAAGATGGATTTTTCAAAATTGGGGTCTAAGTTCACGTTCCCATACACTTTTTGAAAAATGAACTGTTTTTTAGAGTTGTGGGTAGATTTAGAATACTTCTAGAGTTCCTAATACTTATTGAGAATAGTTACCATAAATTAGACCTAATATGTTTTTTTCTTAAAAAATAGAGCTAGCCCCCCCCCCCACTTTTTAAAAATCAACTTTTTCTCTCATTTCTCTGTAGTTCCAAAAGAGTTCTAGAGTTCTACCACAAAATAATTTCCAACAACTTAAAAACTCTAAAGTTACACAATTTTTAAAATACCAACATTTCAGAGAAATTTTTCGAAAGAGTTCCAGAGTTCTGATTAGAGTTCTGAAAGCCCCGGAATATTACTAACAAAAAGTCTAATGATATTTTTCAATAAACTCAAAATCCAAAAACCTACAACCCTTTACACATACTCAAAAAATTCGATATTCAAAATGTTGAAAATTTCAGGAGTTCTGATCAGAGTCCTGGTAACCCCTAGAATAGTTCTACAAAAAACTCTTTTAACATTTTTCGATAAACTCAAAATCCAAAAATGTGCAACATATTAAACATACACAAAAAATTCATTTGCCGCATCTACACTTTAAATAACGTGTAAAAATTGTAGTTCTAAAATCACGCGCTTTCCTGAATTATTATTTTGAAACTTCTAACCGTACCCCACTGATCTGCAGCAATCTTTATCTCGACTTGTTTCTGAAACTCATCGATACCATTTTACATATTTTGAGTTTATTGAAAAATGTTAAATGGTACCGATGACTTTCTCTGAGTAATATTCCGGGAGCTACCAGAACTCTGATCAAACTTCTGGAATTCACAAAATTTTTAATTTGAAAATTTTTGGTTATCTGTAAAGTGTTGTAGGGTTTTTGGATTTTGAGTTTATCGAAAAATTTTATTATAATGTTTTGTAGAACTTTTCAGCGGGCTAACAGACCTCTCTTCAGAACTCCTGGAACTCTAAATATTTTGATTTTCAAACTTTTTGGGTCTCTTTAAAGTGTTTCAGGGCTTTTACATTTTGAGTTTATCGAAATATGTTATTAGAACTTTTTATTGAACTGTGCAGGGGGCTAGTCCTGGAACTCGATCTACCTGCCGTTTGCAACGTTTATAAACGAAAATCAAAATGATTTAAATTCATTAGAAATTGATTTCTATCGCTTAAATGGCTATAAAAAAATACAAAAAATGCTCACACGCTAGATTTTTTCCTTAAATGTGTTTCAAAAACCACCGTACTGCTCAATTTCACCCCCAAACTCGGTAAAGGACAAAAATATTGGAAAAAAAATTCAAAAACCCTCTAAATACTCTGTTGTCAGATTTCTGTCCAAATATTAGTAGAAAATTGTTATGTGATACAAAAAAAAGTTTCATCCCTATATCTTCATCGGAGGAATGCTTACTTTAACCCCTAAACTCATTAAAGAACGAAAATTTCGAAACAAAAGTTCCAATAACCCTCTGAATACTCTGTTGTCAGATTTCTTTCCAAATATTAGTAGAAAATCATGATGAGTGATAGCAAAAAGTTGCATCCGCATATCCTCATTGGAGTAATGCTTAACTTCACCCCCAAACTCGTCAAAGGTAGAAAATCGCGAAAAAAATCCAAAAATCCTCTAAATACTCTATTAACAAAATACGTAACAAGGTAATTTAACACCATTTTTATCTCAAAATTATATGTTACAAATATCTCTTTATTTACGATTGAATATTATTAAACATTGAATGATTTTGAGGTTTTTGTTTATTGCATAGGCATTTCAACAGGATGCACTGTATGTGTAATTAATGTTTTGAAACTGTGATAGATTTTCTGAAAAAATTTGTTGAAATATTTTTCTTTTCATTATTAAAATTAATCATATGAGAGAAAAATTTTAATAAGCAGAAATTATGTTTTGTTATTGTGCAGAAGCATGAGTTGTTTAAAAATTTATTTTGGGAATTGAAAGAAATTTCATTCTGAGTCAACGCTCTCTACGCTGCCCCTTTGACTTCGGGTTCAGGCCGCAGAGGCCCGAAAAATAACTTGCGCATGCACAATTCACGTTGTTAGTCGTATTTCGCGGGAATTTTTGAAATACTTAACATGTAATATTGATTTTTCTCGATAAATAATTGTATTTTAACAAGAAAAATCTTAGTTATCATGAATTAATTCATTAAAAAATAATATGATCAACATTTCTATATATATGAGAACAAATATTTTCTTAGAATATTAGAATTAGAAATTAGAATATTTTAAATATTAGAATTTTTTAGAAAGAATAACAAAACGGAACTTTTCTATATTCACATTTTTTAATCAAATGATTAACTATAATAAGAAAAATTTAAAATCACTTTTCCGAAGATCAATAAGTTTTAAATCTTAAATCGCCATAACTTGCTTAAATATTACTTAAAATTTTCTGTTTATTGAAACTGTAGGGCAACACACACTTCTCGTATTGTCCATTATCGGGCAAGTCTGCTTTCGAAATTACATGGCTTTTCCAGGTAATGTTCATGTAAATGAAAGTTCGATTGACCCAAAGAAATAGATTTAGCACAAAAAATTCTAAATAATCGTTGCATCTATTTGCAAAAAGTGTCGTCCACTAACGGGTGTCGATTACTGGATGGTTTCAGGATCGGCGTAATTAGTGCCACCCACCTGAAAACGGTGTGGCGGGTAATACATATATTTTTATTAAATAAATGATAGGTAAGTTATAGCTGTTCTATCGAAGGCCCATCTGAACTAAACATTTTTCGCCAGCCCTGTATGCTTTTTTATGAACTACAGAGGCCGCCTAGAGGTTTCATGAAGCTGTATACATGAGAGCTTATTTGTTAATATTTTCGTAATATTCATTTTTGGTAGTTATTGTCTCCTGAATCGTGGGTGAGGTACCATCGTTTTGTAGAACAAAGCATAAAAATATTGTTTAGTGTTTCCCTTTTATTGGCTTGATAACATACTTTTTATTATTTATGCCCCCAACAGAGGAAAAAATAGGCTCAGAAAAAAGGTGATTCAACTTCAACATGAATATGTAGGCGCTGGAAGAAAAATACGAAAAAAAAGAAAGTCTTACAAAATAGCAGAAGAACAGATACACAGAAAATATGAGAAGAAAAGAATTGGATATTAGCAGTGCTGCAGAACGAAACTCAACTTTGACACAAAAAATTGAAGAACTTGAAGATGAATTACAAGAAAATCAAGTACTAAAGAAAAGAGAAATAGAAGTCGCACAAGAGCTTAAAAATGAATCACAAGAAAATCAAATGATAAAGAAAAGAAAAACTGAAGGGCGAATTAGAAGAAAATGAAATGATAAAGAAAAGAAGAACTGAAGTCGCAAAGAAAAATATAGTGAATTCAGAGAATGTGTATCTTGCAAACGGTTATTTTAATAGCGTTAATTATTACAGTAGATTAAAGTCCAAGAAAAATAACAACTTTATCAACCTATCTTTTAAGTATGCCCTCAAAGAATATTTTACTATTACCTTATTTATGCACTTTCCATTGGCAGTTAGTTATCATTAATATTACAGAAAAAAATTTATTCTGTTTTTTGTATCACACATCATCATTTTCTACTAATGTTTGGAAAGAAATCCTACAACAGAGTATTTTGAGGGTTTTTGGAATTTTTGCTCTCGAGATTTTGGTCCTTTAACGAGTTTGGGGGTAAAATGAAGCAGTCCTTCGATGAAGATATGGGGATAAAACTTTTTTTTTTGACAGAGTATTTTGAGGATTTTTTTCTCGAGATTTGGGTCCTTTAACGAGTTTGGGGTAAAATTAAGCAGTCCTCTGATTTCGTTTATAAACGTTGCTAACGGAAGTTACATAGAACTCATTCGAAAATTTCTCTGAAATTTTGGGATTTTCAAAATTGTGTAACTTTGAGTTTTTAAGTTGTTCGAATTTATTTTGTTGTAGAACTCTAGAACTCTTTTGAACTACAGGGAAATAAAAGAACAATTTTTTTTTAAGTGGGGGGCTGACTTTACTTGTTGAAAAAAACAAAACATTTTAGTTCTAATTTTTGGGAACTATTCTCATTAATTATCAGGAACTCTAGAAGTATGCGAAACCTACCCAGAACTCTAAAAAGAGTTCATTTTTCAAAAAGTACAAGGGAACGTGAACTTAGCCCCCAATTTTGAAAAATCCAGCTTTAGAGTATTGATACGCCGGAGCTATTTCTAAAAGTTGTCTAAGTCTAAAAAAATTCGAAATTTTAAAAGTGACGGGCCAAGTTGACACGCACGTTGGTTTGGACGATTTCCTCAGTTTTGACTAGTAATAACGCTTCATAGTATAAGTAGAGGACGAAATTACGCGCGCTCGAGTTTCAGTGCAGGTATAAGGAGTCGGCATTCGGGACGGCTGTTTCGTGTTTATACCTCCGTCTATATATTCAAGTACACTGCTCTTCCGATTTAAGTCCGGTTTCAGGGATTGCCTGAATTGCCTTGGACTTAAATCGTGAGGCTCTAAACATAACAAGTCAGGGTCGTGTGAAACACTTTAAACGGGGTTTTCTCAAAATGTAATTTTTGCACCTAGCGCAGGTGTTTTCTCAAAAACGACTAAACTCATCGACTTGAAATTTTGACACAATACTCAGCACACTTATGGGCATGGCCCGTACCTCGATCATCTTTGAATTTTAACCTATAATTTCTCTTCATTTATAGCACGAAAAAACATGTTTTTTTACTGTTGCAAAAAACGCCGCCATTTTGTTAATTTACATTCACATATAAAAATTGAGGTGCGGACCATAAAACTTTATAAATAAATCAATATATATATATATATATATATATATATATATATATATATATATATATATATATATAATTTTTCATTCTTTCA
>JAAAKG020143333.1:0-11389 GCA_010014905.2 Druon quercuslanigerum
CCTCAAACGGACAATAGCGTGCTCCTATACGGAAAGCAACAGCTACCCCACGTTAAACGCAGCAGTTGTATCTACAACGACGGCAACAGCACCAAATTTTTTTCCGTGTATAGGTTTAAACATTTTTTTAATGAATTTAAATAATTGATTACATTAATATATCTAACTGATATGCAAAAAATAAATAAATTACCATTTTTACAATCTGTTAATTCCAGTGCAAACAAATTTTTCCCTTCAGTTGCGATAGCGTTTTTTAAAGCTTTTCTATTAAAAATAAAAAATTAATTATTATTTTAAAAGTTTTTTCGAATGATTCAATTTTAAAGGTTTATAATTTAAAAAATTTACATTTGGAACAGTAAAACTGACGAAAAATGAATTTTTTTTTTATTTTAGACAAATTTGTGGCATCCATTAACAATTTTTTAATGTAGTAAAAATTTAAAACTCTACAATTTAAAAACCTTTGACTTTTTTATTTTAAAGCGCTAATGCAATTCCAATTCCTTTGAATTTTTTGTGATCGATTTTTTCAGTTTTTTATTTTTTCTATTTTCGAAATTTTATTCTGAAATAATTTCATTTACAGATTCTCAATTTGAAAAAAAAAACTCTTAAATTTTGAACGCCTTGAATTTATTTTTGGACACTTTATTTTAATTATTATTAGTATTATTCCGTTGAAAAAAAATTGGTAGATCACAAAAAGGCTGAGCGATCCTGGGTCACGTTGCACGTGTGGATTGTGGAGGCCCCTGGACTAGAGTAAGGCTAGTCGTGTTTCTCTTCTATCTCCATTCATTCATATTCTTCTGATCCCCACACCAAGCTTGAATCTCATGGTAATTTAGGAATTAATGCTGTCGTGCTGCTGCGATAGTAGATCGAAGAGAAAAAAGATTGAATTTGCTTTTTGCAACCGATCGAGTCACAAGGACACAAGATTCTGCTCCTTGCAAATTGTCGCAAAATAAGGAAGTAGAGGAGGCAGACGAAGAAAAAGAACCAAGATAGAAGGATTGGACAATAGAAGCACAAACAGGTTAATCGAGAATTTCAAAACGATTCATTCATTCATCCATCTATTAATTCATTCATCAATCCATTCATCGATCCATTTGGAATAGGCCTAATGGGGAAACCAAAAAAGAAAGAAACGCGCCCTTAACTCTCCCTCATGGGTGCTGTGGAAACGAGTACAATAATTAATAATAATTATTATTACTATTACTATGATAAATAAACAATAATAATAAAAGCTCAATATTATATTATAATATAAATTATATTATATTATAATAATATTAATAATAATGCTAACAATTAATAATGCATGGATAATAACTTTTATTTCAGGCAATAATAAAACATTAATGCAGTCTTTCTATACACACTACACATAATATTGTACTTAACTCTAAAAATATTTATTTAAGAAAAAATTTTTTAAAACAAAAGTTGTTGAAAATTTCATTCACTGCAATTTCTGTACAGATTTTTTTCTTCTAGGATGCACCAGACAGGAGATATTTGTAAAAACATGGATTTTGGCCGCCATTTTTTAAAATTATGGCGAAGCTTAAAAGAGGGGTGTTAGCAAACTTAGTATTATTACACTATTAAGGCATTTACCTTTCTGGGTAGGCATGACTCACACAGTTGGGAAAAGAGTAATGTGAGGAAGGGATTATAGAATTTTTAGATTGATTTAGAGTTCTCGTGTTATTTAAATTACACGTTCGATCCGCAACACTGCTTCGGCTCAGGTTGCTGATCAATCTGTCTAGCAATCACTCCAAGTATTTTTCTGTCCTGGCATACTTCTCTAGCGTCTTTCACGTCCATGCATTTTTTTCATGCAAGCTCTGGAGTTTCAGTGGCTTCTTATGTCTGTTCTAACTAGGGTCTCAATCACACATTCTAACCATTCTTTCCGCGGTCTGCCTCTGGGAATGCTGACATTTACTTTACCTTGATACTTTTGTTTCATTAGTCGTTCGTCCAGCATTCTCTCAACAAGCCCGAACCGTCTTAACCAATTTCATTCCCATGTGTCCACTAGTGTTTCTTCTGCACCACATTCTTTGAGAGATTTTCAAGATATCGAAAAGCACTATATTACCAATTATTATCTCTTCAGCATTTCTTTCTAGGTAAATACCTGTTTAAGGCCTTACTAAATTTACCCCTTTTATAAATTCCGCCGAAAACTACCCTTCCACGTACATTTATGTAGCGAAACTTACATATATTTATATAAATCGCATACAAAATAATAATATCCAGAAAACACTGTTAGGGTAGTTTTTTTTCTCTTTTTTGCTCTTCCATGAAATAATACGTGTTCTAAAAAACTACCCCTATCTCATACACACCTACCCCTCGTGATAAAAAATGTTCTAAAAATGTAAAAAGAACCTTCAGCAACGTAAAGATGATTCATAACTTTAAATTAATAACAAAAAACTACCCCTGAGACATACATTTATTCCTTTTATAATCACCCCCGAAAACTACCCTTCCACTTTAATGAATGTAGCGGAACTGACATATAATTGTATAAAACTTATCAAAAATAATATTCAGAAAATACTGTTAGGGAAGACTTTTGCTCTGTTTTTCTCTCCTGATTGAAACATATCAACCTCTTTAAACTAAAAAGTCCCTGAAAGTATGAAAACAACTTGAAGCAATATAAAGCTGATTCAGACCTTAGGATTGATCAATTTCTGGTTGGAAATTTATGCTTATTTTATTATTTTTAGATTTTTCTACTGCATGAATAATAAGATTACTGGTTTGTTTGCTCCTCGAAAGTAAAGTATCGGATCGAATAATAGATTCCCAATTTTTTCCGCTATAATCTGAAATAATAAATTGTTTTCTACTTGAATTCGAAGTTTAAGATTATTCTGCTACTCGAATTATAGATTGCTGATTTTTTTTCTCTTTGAAAATAAAGTACCGAATTATTTTGCTGATTACATTTCAAGTTCCAAATTATTCTGCTATACGAATAATACAGTAATAATATGAAAACAGTTCGGTTATGTCAAATTCCCCTTATCCCCACCAATGTCTATTGGGGCGGAGAAGATGAAAGAGTGTGCTTTAATTTAAATATGTGCGGTGTGTATCTCTGACTGCGCTGAAGTGTCACGTGTTGCAAAGTGGAAGGGATGCCAGACCAACCCTAAATGTGAAATAACTGGGCAATGCGTTTATATATATATTCCAATTTTTTTTTGCTGTTCGCATTCCAAGTTCTAAATTATTCTGCTACACGAATAATAGATCCCTGATTTTTTTTCTTTCTTGAAATTGAAGTAGTAGATTTTTTTGCTACTCGAATTTGAAGTTCTGTATTATTCCGCTACACAAATAATAGATTTCTGATTTTTTTTCTCCGCGAAATAAATGCGCCAGATTTTTTTGATAGTCGAATTCGAAGTTCCTGATTATTTTGTTTCCCGAGTAATAGATTCTCGAATTTTTTCTTTTTGAAATTGAAGTACTGGAACCTATTGATCGAGAGAAAAGTAATCCAGAACTTTGAATTTGACTAGCAAAAAAATCAGGTGCTTCAATTTCGCGAAGAAAAAAATCAGGAATCTATAATTTGTGAAGCAGAATAATCCAGAACATTGAATTTAAGTAGAAATCTATTCTTTGTATGGCGGAATAATCTAAAAATTCAGATTCGAGTAGGAATAAAATTCAGTACTTAAATTTCGAGGAGCTGAAAAATCGGGATTCTATTAGTCGGTAAGCAAAATAATTTAGAAATGAAGTAACAAAATGATTCGATACTTTATTTCTGATCAAAAAAATCAGGAATATATTGTTCGAGTAGGAGAATAATCTTTAACTTCAAATTCGAGTAGCAAAAAAGTTCAGTAATTTAATTTTTGAGTAGTAAAGAATCCGATACCTAATTTTCAAGGAGAAAAAAATCGGGAAGGTATTATTCGAGTAGCAGAATAATCTATTAATTCAAATTCGAGTAGCAAAAAAAGCCTGCACTTTATTTTCGAGGAGCAAAACACTTTAATCTATTATTCGTGTAGCAGAATAATTTAGAACTTTAAAGTCGAGTATCAAAATAGTCCTATTACTTTAATTTCAAGGAGCAAAAGAGTCGCCGACGGAGTGATACCGCCGCCAACCTTTTCTCAGCAGTTTAAAGAGCAAAAAATATTGTTTAGTATACAATTTGGCAAAAAAAGCAAAAAAATATGGCACACTCAATTTTACAACGAAAGTTTACATGCTCTATAAAAATAGTTTAAAGTAAATATGTAGATCTTCTGCAGGTGAACAACGATTTTTTAAAGCGTTATCACGATTAAAACAAAAACTATTATACGTCTTAGGAAAATTAATTTTTTAAATAATATTTTTCACTAAAAACAAAAAGTCTTCAAAAATTAAATTAAACTTAAGATTAAACTATAAAAATTAAATTTATAACCTTTAAAAAAGCATTTTCGATGATTCTTACCAGTAATGTTGGTTAAAAATGGCTGGTTAACGAACTCGTTCTTTCTTTTTAGGCATTAAAAGAGTGGTAAAGCTCAATCCATTTAGATTTTAGATCAGTCTTTGGAAAGTTACCCTGCCTACTCATGCTACAGACTGGACTACAAGCACCTTCGAATACCGACGAAGTCAAATTTTACACCACAATAATAGATTTTCATCAGTATAGGAATGTAATTAATCGTATAATTTATGATTCAAATCTTTTAGAGTTTAAATATTTTTTTGATTGAAAACGCTAAAAACTTAATTTTATTTTGCTCCTTTATAAGTGGAACAATTTTATGCTATGTGAAAATGAATCAGTTCAAATTATAATAAGTTTAAGATTTGAAAAATCATAATTCTTTTGTTCAAAAATTCCTTTTTAAATTGTGCAATTTAAGAATAAAATTTTTTTATTTCTTGGACATTCTAAATCGTTTGAACCTTAATTGTCTAATTGCAAACTGAAAGCCCTAGCAGTGCAATAATGAATTTGAATTTATGCAAAATTAAATAATTCTACATATTATATTAAAAATTTATAAATGAAGCCATTTTAAAATTCAATCGACATTTAAAGTGAAGTGGTTCATATGTCGACAAATTTCAGTATTTCTTTTTAAACTTATTCAATTATAATCGCACGAAACGTAGAAGTTTTATATTTTGAATAAAATTGTTTTGAAAATTCAAATACTATGTTATGTACCAAGGAGGCAAAAGATATTTTATATAACAAAAGTATGATTTACAAGTTTATTACAGATTTTATTTTATTATTTTATTACAGATTATGATAATAATTTTAATGCTCATTCGCTCCTCATTTTGTTTAAAAATGGGATTTTTAAAATAATTTTTGCCTAAAGTAATATGCAAGGACTCAATATTCAAGACTGAACAAATGTATAGAAAAAGATAATATTAGAGATTTTTACATGAGAATTACGTTTTTTGAAAAGTTATTGTGTTTGCCTTGTGGCAATATATATATATATATATATAATAATTTTTTATGTACCTGGAAAGCGCGTATTATCTCACACTAAATGCTTGCATTGTTTCGCAGTCTCATGACTTGTTAAACTTTTCTGACATAAAAGCGCTGTGTCAATAAATATACATTAATTATACATATTCTAAGGTCACGCTAGTAAAAATATACAAATATAAAATTTTGTACTTCATAAATTTTGGCGGTGGGGGATATTTTGTGGCAGTTTGTTAAGTGAGGGAGGGGGCATCGGAGAGGGCTACTAATCTGTTACGTCACGTTAGGTAGATATAGATCAACTTTGGAAACGCAATTGGGCTTTTCGCGAGAGTATTGGCATTATACAACATTTGAATTTAGTATCAAAACTTTTTTATACTCAAATTATTTACTAAAAAAAATTTTTTTACTACCTAGATTGAAATTAATAAAATTCGAATTATTTCTTCCGTTAAAAGTTGATATTTCACAACTGAGGCGAAAAAACGAAAGTTCAAGGTCTAGTGGGAAATTAGACTAATTTATCAAAGTATAATTTCCTTAAGAATGCATAAATAATCTTGCCGTAAATAGAAATTCCAATTTCAAAGCAGATAAACTCCATTGTTGGTCTCTTCATGTTTATGTATTGTATCTGTAACAATTTCTGCTCCAAATAAAATCTCGTCAGTCGTCATATAGGCATGCAGAAAAAAATTAATAGTTTATTCCTTTTTTATTAAAACCATGATTGGGGTTGTTTATAAAATAACTATTTCTGAGCGATTTTGAAGATTGTTTTGAACGCAGCATTTCATTAAAAAGCTATAGACTTATTGTACCGTATGAGTAACATGGAATTAAGATAAAAAATGTGCTACAATTAAATATTAGACTATATGCAATTTTTTATATTTATTCTTCAAATTTGTTTTTTAATATTATTGTGTGGAAAGAGGATACATTTTCAAAATAAGAAAATTTAATATTTTTGAAAAAACCTACATGGCTGATTTTTGTTGTAATAAATTTTTCAGTATAAGAATCAAGATTAAATTGTTGATACCAACATTTTTGAAAGTTATTCTACTTTTTCTGAGAAAATTTTTTACCTAATTTTTTTCGAGCTAAAATTATTGTTGATAATTAAATCCTACACTATTAAACTACATTTCTACAATTACCGAAATATAACATTTTTCTATGCTAGAATAAACTCTGTACGATATAACTCCATAAGTCAATTTAATCTCTTTTTTTTTATTATTCATAATATTATTATTATAATAGTTTTCATATATAAGTCTGCACATTGTATTGAACAGTAGTTATATTGTGAACATGATTGAATAAATATATGTAGGGGAGACCACCCTACAGTGGATAATGAAACTACTGTAGGTTATCATTAATTAAAAGCACAAATTTAAGTAAAAGATATCATTATATTTTTAATTTATCAACGCGTATAATGTAATAAATATTCAGTAAATTAAATAAATTTTGTTACATACATTAGTATTTAAAATTCATCATTATTTACTGTAGAGTCAATATCCACTGTAGGGTCGTCTTCCAACATTTAAATGTTGCCTTCTAAAATATTTAAAAAAATTCTTTTTAAGGGCAGAATTTGTTATAGAAAATGTAAATAATGTTGATTAGGTACATGCTTACCGTTAAGTCTTAAAAGAAATCTCCGTTAGGAACAAAAATAGCTATCCAAACGTCGATGATACGTTCATCAAGGTTAAACTACGTTACGCGACGTTAGACTGCATGCGAGAATTTATTGCAAAGCACCCTATCCTCACGCGAATTCTACGCAGTTTATACCGTGAAGGTCAAATTGATACAGTCATATGAAAGTGTGACTGAGTTTAAGCTTGCGGTATAGTCAATATTTAGTTGTTTTTTTTTTGCATAAAACAAATTCTTCCTTAAGAAAATAAAAAAATGTTGAAAAATAGCAGTTTGTTTGACTTTCTTTATAATTCTTGGGATTTTATACCAATGAATTTATATAATTTATATTAACGACTAGCAATCAAGAATCTGATGAGTTTCAGTATTTACAAAGTAAATGCGTGTACACTGTATCCGAATTTACGATGCATATAAGATAGTTGCGAGAAAAGTCGAGAGCGTCTAGAACGCACTCCAAGCAGAGCGAAAATTCTCGAGTCCGCAGGGTATAAAACGAGAATAGCTGCCGGCCGGCGAGTCAGTTTCAAAACAGTCAACGAGGAAGACAAGTGGTTCAAATCTTTCTTAATAACTCCCTTGTAAACGTAAGCAAACGTTTCGAAACAGGCTGCGTCTAGTAGGGGGTGATTAAATAACCTAATAACTGAACATCTATTAATAAACTAACCCTCACATTCTCTCTCTCTCTTCTAGCCAACGAGAAAAAAGTTTTCGAGTCATTTTAAGTGCTGCAAGTGACGAGAATTTAAAAATATGGCTCTGATTCCAACCCTGTTCCGTGATTGGTGGGAAGACCTGGAACGTCCTCATCGACTCCTAGATCAAAATTTTGGCTTGGGCTTAACTCGGGATGACTTGATCAACACCATGGCTATCCCATCCTTCAGAGGATACTATCGTCCTTGGCGCAACCTCCTCGACCAAACTGGAGGTGTCGCCAAAATTCAAGATAATAAGGACAAATTTCAAGTAAGTTGAACAATAACTTCGAGGTTACACAAAAATTGAATCTTCAATGACATTTGAATTTGAACATTTCAATCCTGAAATTTATTTATGGCTGTTAATTTCATTGAAATAATCGGAAAACTTTTACATGTTAGGGAAAATTTAAGGAATTAAACATTCCTTGTAATTGATTTTTTTATATTAATACGATTTTTACGAAATTTCTCGATTCAGACGTTTCGAATTCAGAGAAAAAAATTATATACATTTTAACTTATTCTAAAATTTGTGGAAAGTTTAATTGAAGTTTAGTAATAAATTGTTACATACATATTTGTAACTTACATATTTAAATATTTTGAACAATCATTTCCAGGAAGTAATTTTTTTAATATTGCAAGAGTTGTTTCAGAAAGTCTCCGAAAAGTTTCCTATTTAATCAAACGGTTTGACTATTCAGAAATGCACTTGTTTTAACATTCAAATCTTCCCATTATTAAATTAGAAGCTACTAAAAAAATGAGAAAATTTCAAAACCTTTTTTTTTTTTTCAAAAATTTCAAATGTGTGTGCGGTTCTCGAGAAAAATTAAAGTGTATAATTTTCCTTCTAAACTACATGAACAACACTCTATTTTTCACAAAAGATATGTGAGTCTGTCACAATTTTCAATGAAACAATTGAAATTTACTAGAACCTCTTGAAAATACTTTGATATGTGCATTAATTTCTAACGCCCTCCTCGCATGATTAACAAAAAAGGCTTTAAGTAGAATTAAATGTATCTTGCGACTTTTTCACTTTTTAGAGTTTTGTAGGAAACCCTTGTTTTTATAGATCATTTTTAATAGACAATTTGAAAAGTTTTATGTATTTCCTTAATAGTTATTGTTTATTCATTTATTTAATTTATTCCTAATTGTTTATTGTTGAAATGTAACTTATACATTTACATTTTGACCACTCATCTCTAATTGTAATTGTTCAAAAACATTTTACTGTTATAATGTAACTGTTTTACCAAACTAAGGCTGAAGCATGTAGTTTCTTTACAAATTTTTCAATAAATTTCCTTAGCTATAATAGAACCTTTTCATTACTTACCAATTACTGTTTCAAAATTTATTATTTATTTAGCCGCATTTTTGGACCAAATAGAATTTTATTTAATCAAAATTGCATTGAAAACGGCGCCTTCGCAGTCTCATATTTCTAAAAAATGGGGGTTTCTCCATGTAATTTTATTGGGGAAAATTCTGCCCTGCAGATACAGCATAATTGAGCATGTTGGGGGCACCTAATTACATTTTCTGTTAGAAAAAAGTGTTTTTTCCAGGAACCTCACAAAACTGGAGGATACAGTAACAAAAATTCGATCTTCGAAACGTTTCAAAACTTTTTTGTAATTTGCACAGATGATTATAACTTTAGGCTTTTGTAAATTACTTTTAATCAAAACCTTAAAAAATCTACAATTAAACATTTTAAGCTTTCAAAATAGAGAATTTGCATGCATTTTTTTAGGCACACACATCAGTAACATTTATAGGTAAGGTTGAATATGCGAGAATATTTTGACGATTAAAGTTTCTCATAATATACTTATTTCCACACAAAAATAAATATGGATTTTTTTTTAATAATCGCTGGGGGATTATATTAAATGTTGTAGAAATTGTGTATGTAAGTTATTGGCTTTAGGGTCAGATTAATTGAAACTAATTAAGTTGTTTCAAACGTTTCGGCACACAATGGTGGCCCTCATCAGTGAGTTTTATTAAATCTGTGTAAAGTACATAATATCTTGTAGGTGCGCAGTTTGGCATTTGAAATCATTATTCTGTGATTAATATCTCATTTGTAAAATTATAAAATTACTTAATTTTAAATTTAAATTGCAAGCCAACTTACAACATTGCTTCTTATTACAAGTCCATCATTTCTGGAAATATAATTCCTCCAATATCAAGAGTAAAAAAACAGTTTTGCATTTACAAACAAAATTAAAAACGTCACAATCCCACCAGGGTATACGCTATTTTCACTTGATGCCGTATCATTGTTCACATACAACCCTTAAAACATTTTTTTTTTTGAAGAAAAAACTTTGTATAAAAATAATGTATTTGAAGATTATTTAATGACTTTAAAAATTAAAAACAGAGTTATAGAGAATGTTTTCTTCGAAAAAAATCTTAAAGTAAATTAGACTTTTACGCAGCTTCAACAACTACACAAAAAAATTAAATTACGCAATATTATATTTGAAATATATTTTAAAAACTGCAATGCCTATACAGAGTTCTCAAATACCACCTTTTTTTATAGAACACTTATAAGAAAACACTACGTTTTTAAAATATTTCTCAGGTGAAATTTGTATAATAACCTCGGAATGGTCTTTCCTAACTGTTTACTCAACTGTCAAATTTTGACATTAACTTTTTTGAATAGATTCGATTTTTTCAACCGATCAGATACGAGGATAAAACGCAAGGGGTGATCGATATTTAATGTAGTCGGGGAACTCACTTACGTGAATTCCAGACCCAGCCTTTCGCGATAAGTGGGAGGGTACTGTATATCCGGATCTGTGTCCAAATTTTCCAAAGGCGGCATGGGAGTGAGCTCTCCTTATATTACTTCGTGGTTAATTCTCCTTCGGCTTTAACGAACACATTCACATCACGTGTCTTGCTAGAAAGAAAGGTTAAAAGGAAACTTCATATCTAACTTAAAAACAATTTTTTTATTGAACATTTTATTGTACCTTGCGTCTTTGTGTCCAAACATTTAAATTGTTTATCTTTCATGTTATTTCTCACGATTAAAACAAAAAAATACGCCCTTTTATCAAAATACGATCAATAAGAAATTTGTACCTCTTTGTTTAGATGAACTTTTTTGTCTATTTATTTTTTTCATATTTCGTGTAGTTTTGTACGCGTCAAATAAAAAAGTGATTCATAAAGAATTTTAAAATTATTTCTGGGTTCACATTTTTTTGTATTAATCTTTTTTTGTACCTTCCATAGTTTGATCATGAAATGGAATTTTTGATTTTTAATAATTTTTGGTGCCATCAAAATTTGAATTTTCGATTTTTAAAGAAAATTTAAAATGTTATGATAATCTTGAATTGCTGTTTAAAATGAAAGTTTTTCTATTTCAGACTTTCTTTCATATCTTGCGTTGTTTGGCCTAAAATATTCATATTCTTTTTTGGTGGGGGGG